>OZ018387.1:29090548-29255125 GCA_963969525.1 Ontholestes murinus
CTCCTGGATGAACTGCATGGAAAGGGCTTTATAACCCAAGGCTATGCAGATGACATCGCCGTAATAACCAGGGGCAAGCATGAAGGCATTCTTACAATCCTAATGCAAAAAGCACTGAATAGCATCAATAACTGGTGTGTTCGGGAAGGACTAAGTATCAACCCGAATAAAACGATCATAGTTCCATTCACGCGTAGAAGGAAGCTGCACATAAAGGCTCCCTCGCTGAATGGAATAGAGATAAATCTCTCCAACGAAGTAAAGTACCTGGGTATAATTCTGGATACCAAACTGACTTGGAATCAGCATGTCGACAAAATCATGGCAAAGGCAACGATGTCGCTTTGGGCCTGTCGGCGGCTTATGGGAAAAACCTGGGGATTAAAGCCCAAAATCACGTATTGGCTTTATAGAACGGCAGTGATACCCATTGTCACCTATGCTGCCCTCGTGTGGTGGCCGAAGACCCAAAAACTAGACACGCAAAAGAAGCTGAGTCGGCTTCAACGTTTAGCATGTCTAAGCATCACAGGGGCCATGCAAACGACCCCAACCGCGGGAATGGAGGCAATCATTGGTCTCACACCGCTCCATCTAGTGGTACAAAAAGAGGGACTTGTGGCAGCCCTCCGACTACACCAGAGGAAGAAGACACTGCCGGGGGACTGGACAGGACACTTAGAAATACTGCAGCAAATCGACCCGGCCCTTCTGTCCAAACCGACGGACATTATGTCCAGGAAGCTCGAATTCGAATTACCGTTTAAGGTGTCGATCGAAGACCCCAAAACGGCTTTGATGAGAGTCAAGGAGTTTGGACGAGGGATATCAGCCTGGTACACGGATGGTGCCAAGAATACGAGAGGTACTGGAATAGGCATTTATGGGCCTAACCAAAACCACAGGAGCTTCATGGCTCTGGGCACGACGCCCACGATTTTGCAAGCAGAAACGATTGCAATTGATATGTGCGCCAGAGAATGCTTGGATAGGCACCTAAATGGCGCGCATATATACATCTGCTCAGACAGCCAAGCCGCATTAAAGGCCGTTCGAGCCTATAGTCACGGCTCACGAACTGTCTGGGAATGTCGAAGATCCCTCTCGCAACTGGCGAAGAACAACTTGTTGACCCTCATGTGGGTCCCAGGGCACGGGGATATTAAAGGCAACGAAGTGGCCGATGAACTCGCAAAAAGAGGTGCAAATGCCACTCCTATAGGACCAGAGCCGTTTTGTGGACTCCCCATGGCGCATAGAAGAGAGGTGGTGCAAAAATGGGAAGAGGACAGAAGACGTAAGTATTGGAACAACGTACCAGGTCTACGTCAATCAAAACGACTCCTGAAACTCGATCACAGCCACAAGGTGCTTGAACTCACAAGGAACGAGCTAAGAACTTTCACCGGACTCATGACAGGGCATTGTGCCCTCCGATACCATTTGCGGAAAATGGGAAAAGAGGAAAGTGGAAACTGCAGATTGTGTGATTCGGCAGATGAAACTACCGAGCACATACTATGCACTTGTGTCGCGATTGCTCACAAGCGTCTTTCACACTTCGGCAGGGACCGATTATCCCCCGAAGAAGTGAGCATTATCACCCCCAAGATAGTTACCAGGTTCATGGTGGACGTGGGACTGCTTGGGAAGTGATTGGTTAAGGGTAGAACAATAGATCTGTTAGGTCGCAGTTCACGAGAGGCTAACATACCTCACTAAGACCCTACTTAACCTATAACCTATATAAGGTTTAAGCAAAACTAACATTCATGCTAGAACGTCCGAACGTGTACTTATTGAATCTGCCTAATACATCAACTATTTGCTGAGGTTCGTTAAATTCCGCAGTTTCATCGCGCAAATTGCCTGGAATCCTTGTTGTACTCCTTAGACGATTTAGATATGACCATAAGTTCTTGGGCTACGATATAAGATCGTTTTCAATATAAGTAAAATACGCTTTATAAGCTGTCTTAATTTGAGTTTTGGTTAATATTTGAAATCTCCTAAATGGGTCATATAAATAGGTATTTACGTCTATAATGTGCTTTAAGTTTTAGATTACGCTTCGGTCAAAAATTATTTTGAAGCATACTATAGAACAATTCTACAGCCAAGTTAGCATTATCAAACTCAGTTAAAATTGACCAATAGATTTCGCCTAAAGTCAGCTCTTTCGAAATTATTACTATATATTCTCTGATAGTGAAGAAACCTCAGATTTCTGAATTGAAAAGTCATATATATATATATATATATATATATATATATATATATATATATATATATATATATATATATATATATATATATATATATATAGTACTGAAGGAAAATCCAAGAAAATCTACGATTTCTACTGAAACTTCTTATTTATTATTTGTGAGGACAACATCGAGAGTTCTTCCTAGTATGTTTTTGATTGTATTACATTGATAGTAATTACTTGATGCCATAAAAACTGTTAAGGACATATTCCTTGCCATTAGGTGAGGTATGTGCATTCGATACCTTAATAATATTGAAGTTACCAAAAAATAATGTAGGTTTGGTTTAGCACTGGGGTTTCTATTGCTGAAAGAAAAATTTCGATTTCAACATCAGTATCAAGTATCAGGTGGTATGTATATATACAACACCAATAGTACAGGATGAAGTATCAAAGTGGCACTTGCACAAAACAAAATCAATCGATGGTGTGAGATTTAACACATAATTAACATCAATAACTTACATACTTTATCGAGGATGCAATTGCGCAAAAACACTGCCGCCTTTAGTTCGATTCACGAGAGAGAATCTACGATACAACGGTCAATATTTTAATAATGAAGAAGCAATTCCCCTCTAAAAATGTTATCATTCAGCCAAGTTTACGTTAGTAATAGAAAATGAAAAGACAAATCAGATGCATTGATATAGACATTATGTAATTTAAATTTATTCCTTTATTCACAGTTAAGTTTAAGCATGACTGCTTAAAATTAGAAGATAGCCCAAATTCAGACATATGGTAAGTTGTTTACAAAAGACACTATCCAGATTAATTTGTTCTTGTTTGGATTTGCCCGTCTCTCAAGACAAAAATTACTAAATTATTTTAGCGCATGCCGTACTTCCTTGATAATTTCTTCATTGCGTAATAAGTTATTCAAAGACAACTATTGTCTTTAGAGACATATATTTTCTAATATTTCAATCCTACTCTTAAGGGATAATACTGTAGATTTTAGTTGCTGATTTTCCAATTTCACATACATGTTACGTTCAGGTCGATATAGTTTGTTAATTTTAAAAAGCGAAACGTTGATATTAAAGTACTGTTATCGATAGTTAACCAACAAGTTAATTAGCCATGAGTGTTGGAAAAAGTTTATCTGCCGTTAAATTGCTAACCTGATTTGTGTTATTTACTAAAAATTAGTATATAGTATGAAAACTAATGGGCCTAAAGAGGTAGCAAGGGCGTGGGCCGACATTAGCTCCGCTGTTGGTCGTTTCTTCACTGGTACAGCAGAGTGCATGATTCTGATTTCTATCAGAATTATAATGGTATCTCATTGAAATAAAACAACACAGTTGGGAGGATTTCACATTTATTGTTGAACACAGCAACATGTTTCACCACCCAGTGGCTTCATCAAGCAGATGAATACTGTTGCAGGTTTCAACAATAAATGTGAAACCATCACCAAGTTGCCTGCTGCTTCATGATTCTGATCGACTATTTTGAAATTAGTTTTACATTGTTTTGCCATAGCGGTTGTTAATGAATTTAAATTTGTCAGTTTTGGATTGTTGTTCTAAAATTTTAGTCTCATATAAACTTGTTAGAGGATCCATTGTCAATGTGTGCGAAACGTTGGCGTTATTAATGGTGGTGGGTGGATTTAATTTTCTATTTCGGCCAGGTTGTTTAAGATGTGAATTCTAAAGACGCTAGATTTTTTTCACATCTACTAGCAATTGATTTAGAAAAATTTCACCTAGTGGGTTGTTGTCTATACATGATCTAAAAACCTTTTACCACCCCCTCTAGAATTGCAATGCTTCTGTTTATTTTATTATGTATCTTAGTGATGTTTGTTAAATAGCTTTAGGGTTTCTACATGGAGTTTCTCGGAACTAGGTTTTTATTACTTATAATGCTTCCCTGACTTCTAAAAGTAGGTTTTTCATTTCTCATGTCTTCTATTATTTCCTCTATTTTCTTATGTATTTTAGAACGGTAATATTTTTCTTTAAATTCTCTTATTACAAATATCAGTTCTTCTTTTTAAAGAAATTTAAATAATACATATCTTAATAAATTAATATCCCTTTCTTCAAGAAAATGATATTTTAAACTACTAGTAATTATTACTCTTCTCCTCACGTACTTAAATATTCAAGCAGAAATATATGCCTTATTAGAATTATTTATAGTATTTGTACACCATTAAATTGAAAAAACAAAAATCTATAAAAAAAAGTAAGAGACAAATACCATCCATTATTCATAGAGAACGTGTTTATTAGAAAATTATCATAATCTCCATAAGCTTCAGACCGAAGTTTTTGTGTAACAATACAATAATAACAGTCGCCGTTATTTTCAGCCGACGCAAACCCCGACGGTGTCATAATAGCGGGGATGCGTAATTTTCGAATTATCTAGAGGGTGCCGGAGATAAATTTTATGTATTCGAGATAAAGAAAATTTTATTCGAGCCGATATTAAAAAAAAAGGGAATACTGTTTTTTTCATAACCACTTAATAAAAATTTATGTCCACAAACAGATGCGTGTTTTTATATTTAAGCCGTAAAACTTATAATAAGATTAAAATAATGTATTCATTGATTTAATAATAATATTAATACGAAAGAGAGAGAGAAGGAAACATATTTATTTGAAGATAGTATTACATTTGATAATAGGACAATTACTGTGCTTCTTCTCTTCTTGTTTTCTCTATTGGCTATCGACTGGTGGTCTTTCAGCCCCACAAATACGATTATCTTCTACTTTAACTTTTAATTACATAAGACACATTATTAAGAATATTAGTAATGTTTGGGTATCGACCATGTGTGTGGAAATGAGCTTGTTACTTTAAAGCCCTAAAGCAGTTTTGTAGTTTGAAAATGATCAGGAATGATCGAAACACATGTCAGGCAACTGAAAATAAAAATATTATGGAACTTAACAAGTGTTTTACCCCATTGAATTTATTAATATTTTACTTAAATTATTAATATTTTATTTATATCAGTTAGGAGTGATACATGAAAATATTGAAAATCATAACTACGATTATAAATACGCAACCATAATTCTCGCCTATTTTATGATATCATTTTTATTTTCAGTAACATTTATTACCATAAATGAAATGTTAAATTCATTATAAAACCCTGTGGAATTAAAACCATGCATTGAATTACACAACCCAATCATTAATCTTCCCAAGCTTCATTTATTTCAAACTGAAACGAAGTTATTAGTGCGTTTATGCGGGTGTTTATCGCACTGATGTAATTAACGAAATGAAAAAATAAACGCGTTAAGCGAAATAAAATTGTTTCCTATCGCAATAAGAAAATAATCTACTTTATTTACGTTACACGCGCCGCATTAGGAATGTAATTCCCTTACTTCCAGGAAAACGTCCATACATTATTAATCACCTTCGCATAGGTACAATTTACTGGTCCGCAATGCTCTCAACCCTTTCGGTTATCTATTTTTGTTGAATTAAACAACCCTTGAGCGCATAAATATTTATATGTCTTGATTTATAGAGAGTGGTTTTATCGTAAATAATAAATGTTTTATAATACAATTAAATTGTGCTGACACAGCGACAAGCAAAAAAAATAAAAATTAAGAAAATACAAAACTTTATTCGAAGGTTAAAATAGTAGTATAATTATACTACGTTAGATTATAAAATGTGAAGCTTAGGAAGCGCTTCATCATTGCGTTCCAAAAAATACAACAAAAACAAGATCATTGTTTTGAAGCCATATTTTCGAATTCTGTGTCAATAGAAACTACCAGTTGTTAGCAACTACTTCAATGGAAACTCTTGCCATGATTCAGGGAGACTAGGCGTATAATATGAAAAAGGTAAATCCAAATGATTATAAGCAACTGACAGTTCCTCTCATTAAAATCGCTAAGTAACAAACTTTCATACAAAAACAAAACCAAATAAATTAAACCATAAGTTTTTTTAATGTATTAGCAGATCTTAGGATACAGCTAAATATATATCATACCCTTTGAAATGTGCCATATAAAAACTCACAGTTTTACAACTTTATCACATGCCTTGTTTATATGACTTTTAAATACGCCAGAAATGGCAAAAATATTGCCTCTATGGCCACACTTGCCTGATAAGCATAGTCACCAGCTGCGAAATGTATTGGGTCGAGTGGAAGAACACATGAAATCGTGAACTCCGCCTTCAGGATCTATGTTCCAAATTTTGAAGTGATTCAGTGTTTATGTATGTATTTTTATATTTTTTGTAATAGATCCTGTAAAGTAAATAATATAAATATATAATATATATAAATATTACACCCAAATCTTTGACAGAATCAGCACATTTCAATGGCGATGAATTAGCAGAAATTGAGATACATTTTTCATGGTTTAAAGATAATTTATTATTAACGCACCAGACATATATACGATCTAAACCGTCCTGAAGTAATTTACAATCAGATGGGCACTTTACAACTTGAAATAATTTCAAATCATCTGCATACATTAAGCATTAAACGAATTCTATAACATCTACTATATCTTTAATGAACAGTAAACATAAAATGGGTCCAATGTAGGAACCTTGGGGTATATCAGAGCTGTTCAGATATAAAGTTTAAAACCCGAACTCTTTGTGTGCGATCGCTTCAATATGATTGAGCCACTGTAATATGTTTGTGTTAATTCCTAATACTCCCAGCTTCTCGATTATTACCAAGTGATTTACTCGATTAAACGTCTTTGAAAAATTGGTATAAATCGCATCAACTTGGTAACTGTTGTCAAAGGCGTTTGATAAAAATTGCTTAAAGTGCATTAATTTTGTTAAAGTAGATTTACCACGTTGAAATCCATACTGATTGTTTTAAATTATTGAACGAGACATCCAAGCAAGTTGTTCACTCATAATTGAATCGAAAAGCTTAGGAATAGCAGACTGTTTGCTAATCTCACGATAGTCAGCTACATTATTTCGACTACCACCTTTAAAAATTGGAGAAATAAAACATTCTTTCCAAACACTATGGTCGTGGTTAGTTGAAAGTAATTTCGTAAATAAATAATATAAAGGTTTACATAATTAATCCGGACCGAAAGAGTAGGAATTTTTCAAACTTGCTATTCGGTTAAATACTGATTCTAGCGAAGCTCTTAGTATTGAATTGGTTAGCTTTCGATTGGTCGGGATTGAAATCAGACACATCAGTTCCATAAACTTTTGAAAAGTAAAAAAAGTGAAACGGCCTCGAATCCATCTTCAACTCTCCTGTCATTAAAAGTCAAAACTTCTTGAATTCCGTTATCCTACCTAGCATCTTTGGTAAATTTCCAAAATCTACGTGAGTCAGTAAATATATTATTTTGAATATTACTCATATAATCTGTGTGCATCTTATATGAAAGCTCTTTAGTATATGATCTTAAGCTGCAAAATAATAAGTAGTCTTAATCGTCTGTTTGTATTTTGCATGTGCAATTTTCTTATCACGTATTTTTTTAAAACAGAATTAAAGCATTTCGAATACGACTGTTTTCTATGTTTTAAACGTATCTTAGGTATAACTCCATACCTGTATGGACAAAGTTATAAAAATTTTTAAAAGCATCTTCTAAACTAAGATCAGAAAATAAACAATCCCAATTAATATTATGAAAATAGTTATTTAAGCCTGCAAGGTTAGACTTCTTGAAAAAATAAATTTCATCAGTCATTGAAAGAGTATCAACTTTTTTTTTTCATGGGCAGTCTTATATAATATGCAGAATGGTGTTGGCTAATACCGAGTAATATATCGTTGGCTAATGAAGTGCAAACATTATCTGCATTTGAAAAACATACGTCGAGAAATGTTCCTTCTCCATTAGGAATCAATTTAAGTTGCTTACGATTCATAAACGCATGTGAGTTTAAAATTTGCTGTCCTCAAGGGCTAAATATCTGCCAATTATAACTATTAGCAAGCCATTGAATGTTACTTAGGTTATAGTTATCTTTGCAGAGCGAAGACTCTATTTCGAGTGTTGACTGGCCCCATACCAATATGACGTAATGATTATATGTTCCCACGAGTGCCAAATAGGCAATTTCAATGCCACATCATCATTACAATGGCACAAAACACTGCGTAGGTAGAATATATTGATATTTTTGTGCATAGAGATTAGATGTGGAGTCCCCAATTTAACTATCAATGCCCTAACAACATACTTTCTTACAGGGTTCATTAGGTCTTTTGACAGAGAGTTGCATTTGTTTTGTTTTTTTAATCATTTAGAACAAGTCTACTTTGTTCACACCACTCAGTTATTTTTTCAATTTTTACCCTGTTTATTTCATTCACGTTTACAGAATGGGGAGCACCATTTATAACTGTAGTATCATCTGCATTAATAATTACAGTAGACTCATCAACTCTAGGCAGGTCGTTAATATAGATAATAAATAACACAAGTCCTAGTGTAGATCCTTGAGATACTTCTGGATTCACAGGAACGACATTTGTTGTCATTTAAAAATACTATCTGCTTTCTATTTTCCAAATATAAATTATTCATTTTGGTATATCTGTTGGACAATAAAGATTATTATTATTATTTAGATACTAACCCTATCAAAATTATACTTTTTTAATATACTTATTAGTATATTATGCGGGACATTGTCGAATGCCTTTCTTAAGTCGATTAATGATGACACACACATTATCCAATTTACTATCACAAACATTACAAAGTATATTACGTTTTACAATTTGTACAGACTGACAGAAAATCTGATAGTTATAACCATCTGTTACTAAGTCATATCAATCACTTCAATATCCGTAAGAAAACGGTTTATGACATAGTATGATTTCTTAACCAGCAAACTTTTAACCTTTTTTTAATGTTTAAGTAGAAAAATTTTAATATTGCTCGGAAGCTTATTAAATAGTTGTGTTATATAATATCTTATGCGGTTTTTGATTTTTTAAGTCTATGTTGATTTATCAAAATATTCGTTTTGCTTCTGGAATCATGAAGCTGTATATTTTCATGAGTATTATATAAATGTATGTTCTGTTTTATGTATATTATACTTTGTAATATATATATATTCACTAGGGAATCTAAGAATCCCAAAATTAGAGAACATAAACTTGCAGTTTTCAGTGTAACCCAAACCCGCTGTAATGCT
The DNA here is from genome assembly GCA_963969525.1 of Ontholestes murinus. NCBI lineage: Eukaryota > Metazoa > Arthropoda > Insecta > Coleoptera > Staphylinidae > Ontholestes > Ontholestes murinus. The sequence goes on from OZ018387.1 coordinate 29,099,988, forward strand.
TATGGCTCATTTTTGCAGAGCAAATAAACAGCTTGAGGTCGAACTGTGGCCAAAAGCTAAGATAGCATGTCATTACCGAATGGAAAACTACAAAGTACGCTATAAATAGCACTTCTAAGGGTACATGTTTTGATAATTGTCTTAATATCATCTATTGATAATTTTCTTGCGACTACATCAACGTGGTGATTCAATTTCAGAATTGAATCTAGGTGTATCCCCAGGAATTTAACATATTCCGGATTGCTTACAGCGCCTATATGTTTTAGATTAAAAAACATCATATGCATTATTGATTCATTTTTGGGCCTGTGACAGAATCTCACCAGACTTTACATTTAGATTTTGCAAGTCATCATCTCTCATCGTCAGTGTGGTATAGTCAGCAATAGTATATTACATAACGAGAGTTGTAAGTCATATATTACGTACGAGTGGAAAAAGTTGCGCACGAGCCGTTAGGCGAGTGCAGTAATTTCACGAGTACGTAAGTGACTTACAGCTCGAGTTGTGTACTATACTTTTTCTACTCCCATTCATTATAATTTGGAATACTTTGCAATATTGAGGTTATGTTTACTATTAAAACACTTCGCAGCATCGAATATATCGCCCAAAGAGATGGAGGTTTGTGTTTCTTACTCATTTCCCCAAAATAGGCTAATAACACATTTTCCGAAAAAGACTGAACACAATTTATACGCTAATCCATGAATTTACCGTAAACCACTTCATAACGCTCTTTGGATTTTTCCGGGAGAAGATCCGCTGCGGTATGTTCTGCTAGTTGACTAATTTCTTGTGGAGTTCCAACAATTTCTTCTGTGGAGTCACTTTCACTCATTTTAACAATGAATAAATGTATTATTAATAATAATTAAACCAAAATAACGTCAATGTAATGTGTATTCAACAACGATAAATGTCAAATTCATTTGTCTAGGCTACTTGATTGTAATAATAATGGTTACGTAATATATTACGTGCTAGTTTTTTCTTCATTACGTGCATGTATCAAAATGCCATGGTTACTAATCAACAAACGATTGTGTTATTGCCTACTTACTACTATGGGAGTAGAAAAACATTATTACACTACTGCCTACACTCTTATACAGATCGTTTATATAAATCAAGAAAAGTAACGATCCTAGAATGGATCCCTGTGGGATACCAACTGTTACATTGCTTGGATCTGACTTTTTGTTGTTTATATCCACTATTGTTATCGGTAAAGTTATATTTGCGTAATTTTAGTAGTAATATATCGTGTGAGATGCTGTCAAATGCCTTACTGAGATCGCAGAAGATTGAGCAATGATATTTTTTATACTCAAAAGAGTCAATGATGGTGTCAATTAGAATTATTATTGCCGAGGTTGTTGATTTTCCCTGTCTGAAACAGTATTGCGATTTAGTAAAAATATTGTAAGTTTCAAAGTATGCTAATATTTGACATTTTATTACTGCCTCAAATTTTTTTGCAAATACAGGTACCAGTGAGATTGGTCTATATTTCATTTTTTCGGACTTATCTCCCGACTTATGGACAGGTACAACTCGAGACAACTTTAAGCATTTAGGAAAAGATCATTTTTTGATACAGATATTAATGAGTTTTATAAATAGAACAACAATGAAGTCCTTTATAGTCTTGATTAGTTTTGTTGTTGAGTTGTAAATGTCTTTGCTGTTTTTTTTTTAAGATGTGATATTTATGTAACTAACTAAAACTATAAACAACCCTTAATACTTCTTCATCAGCTTGGCTGGCGTCTTTTTCATTTGACAGGACAGGACAACACAATAAAGACGATTTATCTACTTATGTTTTGCATTTTAGTTCACTTTGGGGCACATTTTATATCATTTACATTGACGTTTCTTTAGAAGCAGGTGATACGTCATTATTTTGTTGTTGTTAGTTGTGTGACATTTTCAAAATGGAGGGAAGAAACATACATTTCACCATATTTTACTTTTTTATTTCCATTAAGGAAAGAAAGCTTATGGTGATGATTGCTTAACGGAGCATACATGCCAGAATTGGTTTAAAAAGATTAGTTCTGGATTTTTTTGTCTTAAATACGACCGACGTTCTGATCGACCTACCGAACTTGATGAAAACCAAATCAAAACCATAGTAGAACAGAATCGTTACACAAGTCTTCGTGGGATAGCAGAGAGGTTAAATGTATAGCATAGTTAAAAGCTCGGAAAATACTCTCTAAGCTAAGCTTGCTTTACATATCGAATCAACATTTTCGATATGCACCTTAAATATAAATACACCGATCCCTTTTTGAGAGGCATCGTCACTAGTAGCGAAAAATTAATACTGTATAGCAACATTATCCAAAACCTGTCATGGTGTAAGAAAATCGAATCAGCTCGAAGCAAATCAAAATCTGAATTGCATCAGAAAAAAATCATGTTGTTGGATTACAAAGGTATTTTATATTTTGATATTTCAAAGGAAGCAAACGATCAATTCAGATGTATACAGCCAACAACTTACAAAACTAGACGTAGCAATCAAAGAAAAATGGCTAGAATTGGTAAATCACAAAGGAGTAGTGTTCCGCCATAACAACTCGAGAACATCATATAGCTTTGGGAAATTACTGCAGCTTCGTTAGGAAGTGATGTTACATCCATCATATAGCATTGATGTGGCATCATCGGATTAGCATTTATTCCGCAGTTTGCAGAATTTTTTAAATTGTAAAACTTTTAGAAATGACGAAGATCTTTAATCTCACTTGTCTCAGTTTTTTTTCTGAAAAGAACCATAAATTCTACAAGCGCGGAACCATTGTTATAGTCAAGTTGCAAAATAGATGGCGAAGGGTCATTGAACAAAATGGAAAATATTTGGTTGATTAAACATTATTTTTTTGAATTAAAAACGGAATTTTATTTTATACGCCAAAACCAAAATTACTTAGTTGTCAAGTCAATAACTAAAAATTCATTCAAATCAATTAAAAATTTTATGACAATGATTTTAAATAGTCTTTTATTACTTCTGTTCAATTATTTTTTTACTTAATTTAACAGGTTTTTATTATAATAGAGAATTGCTAAAAAAGTGTATAAAAATTGCCTAAACTCGTTTAAATTTTTAAACGAAACAATTGCTAATATATTACGAAACAGTCGTTTAAAAAGCATTGAAAAATTTTCTTACGGACACTTTGGATTTTCAAAATAAAAACAATTGCAATTACTCAAGAAAGAATTTTACAAAATAGTTATTAATTTATAGCGAACCTAAATATGATTTGAATTTTTTAAACAAGAACGTTTTTTTAGTAAAAATACTTTAAAAAAACCCGTTGGAAAATAATAAATAATAAGAAACAAAAAATTTCAGTTTCCTTAAAGAAGGAGAGCAAAAATTTTCACAAAGAAAAAATAAATCATTAAAAAAATATTTTTTTTAAATTTTACTAAAACTTAAAACTAAAACTGAATTAAAAACAAATCAGAAAGTTCCTAAAATAAGTTTCCTAAACAGACAAAATTTAATTGAGATGTTCATTCAAATTACCTTAAAGAGGGCATTAAATAAAATATAGTAAATGTTCTATTTAACGCCTGTATTATGGATTACCAGAGAGTAACGGTCGCAACCATCGCATTATCTAAAGGAAGTTTAAAGTGTAAAGTGATTAAGAATCGGTTCAAAATTGAAACGTTTTAAAAAATAAGACTTTATAGAATTAAGTCAATTGAAACGGAAACATTTTAAAAGTAATTTTACCAAAGAGAATTGAATTAAAAAGCTTAAAATTTTCAAAAATAAAACAAATAAAAATGTACTGGATTAATACTTGCAGCAAAATTAACGACTTAAAGGGAAAAACATTTTGGTCTGAGATAAACAAACTCGCCAAATACAAAAAGACAGACAATTTACAGAACATCTTCGACCCGTCAACTAACGAGACCATTACAGACCCCGACTTAATTGCTCAAAAATTTGCGGACAATTTTAACACGACCTATTCAATAACACATGACCCAAACTTTGACCGTACACATTTTAATAAAGTAAACGACTGATACATTAAATATTTTGAAAAAAATGACTGTTCAGAACCGACTGACATTTTTACTCATGACGAATACTTTAACGTTCTAAAGAAAGGGAAAAATACAGCGACTGGAAACGACCATATACATAGACATATACTAAAATCCCTTCTATTCCACATCCACGATCACATCCTCAATAATATCAACTTCCTCTACAAAAAACAATACTTCCCAGAAGTGTGGAAAATAGGAGTAGTAATATGTATCCCTAAACGCGACCAACCCTCTTCCTTATTATCCAGCTATCGTCTCATCACACTCCTCCCTGTTATTGGAAAAATCTATGAATCCCTCCTTAAAAATAAAATCCTTTCTCTTATTTCCAACCACATCCCCAAATACCAATTTGGTTTTCTTCCCCGACGATCAACTTCCCATCCACTCACTATCCTTGTCTCAAATTTCAAAATATCCCACCTCGAAGGCAGAGCTTCCGTAGCCCTATTTTTAGATGTCCAGAAAGCTTTTGACTCTGTCTGGCATCAAGGCCTATTATACAAGTGCCACCTCCTTTATATTCCTCCTCATATCATTTTCATTATTAAAAAATTCCTCTCCAATAGATCCTTAAAAGTCAAAATCCACAATTCTTTCTCCTCTTCCTTTACTCCTGAACAAGTACTCCCTCAAGGTTCTCCCCTATCACCTCTGTTATATAACATTTTTTGTGCTGACGTCTACAACCCTGATCCTCTCTACTTTAATCCAAACAAATACCTCCTGCAATTTGCAGACGACACTGCCCTAATCACACATGCTCCCACACTACCAAAAGCCCTTCAATTCCTCCTAGAGCTTATTGACTCCCTTCAAATGTGGTTTGCAAAATGGCGCATTAAAATCAATCCCCACAAATCCCAGCTCCTAATTCCTTATCATTGCACCAATAACTGATCTTACAAAGTCCATATTTCTCAAACCATGATCCCTCCCACAGCTTCCGTTAAGTACTTGGGCATAACCATAGATCAAAAAATCAATTTTAAAAAACATACAGCCATAATGAAAGATAAAATTATTTCTAGAGCAAAATGCTTTAGAAGTCTAACTTATAAAAACAGTGGTATTAACACAAAAACAGCTGTTAAAATATACAAAATGATCTGCCGTCCACTTCTTGACTATGGTTGTGCCCTCTATACCAATCCCAGCAATCCAACATCCCGTAATATTGAAGTTAGCGAGCGAGCATCCCTCCGTACCCTAACCAAACTCCGACATCCTCTTAATCCTTTACACAATCCATCTAATCAGCTCCTCTATGATACCACTTTAGTTATCCCTATCCTAGAACGCCTTCGATTCCTATCAGAAAAATTCTCCAAAAATCCTTTCAACTTCCATATCTTATCCCAATATTGTCTTCCCAGAAACCCTAATATTAACCCTAAATTTATATAATAATATGACTGGACAAAACAAGGCAGAAAGACCTCTGGTCGATAGCCTTTTGACAAATTAATACATTAACACCTCATTCATTATTCATTACTCACTATTCCAATGTAAATATGTACAAAATTTGTCAATAAATATATGTTACTACTAAAAATGTATTACAAAACAGTTAAGAATGTTAAAAGAAACCTTTTAAAATACCAATTACAATTATATAATAAATATATTTTAAAACTTTTGGTAATATTGACTACAAAGTTTCTTAGATTCTACTTTGGTTTCAAAATAGTTTCTCAAAAAATTTAGTTAAAAAGTTATTATCATGATAAACTAATTTTTTTTTCGGATTTTTAATTTATAAGCAAAAATGTTTAAAACTCTAAAAAAACTATTGAGAAATTATTGGAGTAATTTAAAACAATAGAAAAATAGAAAAGGAAACAATTAAAATTTTAGGAAGATAAAAAATAGTTAAAAACATATATTTTGTTAAAATACTCAAATTACAGATCTATTAAAAACAATTGAAAAATTTCTTTAAAATATTTCCCTAATCCTTTCAAATAACTCAAAATGAAAAAAATAATTCACAATTACCATATTAAATCTATATTGAAAATTTAATTAATAAAATAAGTGTTCAATTTCATTTCCTTCGTTTCAATGCGGTTTAAAAATATTATCATCGCTCAAAATTTTTTAAAATTGATACGTAAGTGATGGATTTTAATGAATAAACAATTGCTATCGAATAACTAAAAGAGATAACACTGATTTTGAAACATAATTGGTGAAATCAAAAAGTGTTCACTTATTTAGTAATATAAAAATTAATCATAGGCATTAAATATCCTGTTTGATATTTTAAAAGACTATAAAAATAAAATCGTATTATTTAACTTAAGTTAACCAATTAATATTATGTTTAATATTATTCGAAAGTAGGATTTATATTATGCCTTTAAATTGATTTTATCTCTGCCTAACTTTGAAAACACGAGAACTTCAGTCGGAAATGAAAATGTTTTCCTAAAATAAATCACAACTAATCAATAACGACCGAAAATACTTAAGGTTATTTCTGATTTATTTCACCATAACGAGTTTCGACATAAACCAGCGAGAGGGGAATATAATAAAAATAAGAAAACCCTTTTCGACGTTAATATAAACACATTCCTTATATTTTCTGATTTTAAACGTGTTTTATTTCGCCAGAAAAACAAATCGCACAATAAATACCCTTTTCTCGTCTTTCTATTTTTATACAGACACGTATACAATACATTTATAATCGAGCGGAAACTTAAACCGGATATCTTCCGTTCCTGTTTTTCCTAACGTGTTTACGCCGGAAAGGAAACAAACTAGATTGATCTGGACAAATAAGGAAGGGACTGCGCAAAAAAAACTTAATTCATGAGATGTGTAGGAAGCTTTTTAAAAGTTCGACTCTTTTCATACTTACTATACAAGTTTTGAAGGAAGTATTATGAGTTTTATCATATTGTTTATTATTATTTACAATAATATATTATGTAAATAATGCAAATGTATATTTTATAAATTAAAATTCTTTAAATAATTTATTTGTGTTCTGTAAGAATTGCACTATTTTCCTTAATTGATTGTATATTACTGCAATAGGTACAGTAATGATTTTATGATGATCCCTGCCTTTAACTTAAATGAGTCAAAATAAATTGAAAGGAAATTAAAGAAGTTAATATGTGAAATTATTTTTGAAAGATAGTAAATGGTTATTATTTAGGATTTAATTATTATTAATTCAAGCGCATCGGTTTTGTAATGAATTGTACAGACTAGTTCCGTAATAGATCATCCCTCGATTCGAATATTGGAAAACGGTTATTCTGATAGAAGCCTGAAGGGGTTTCGTGAATCAAATGGATGTAACCTATTAACTAGAAATTCTACTCATTTAACGACAGGAAATTATATTCTATTATTGTCTGGATTTATCGAACTAATTTTAAGTTTGATAGTTTAGTAGTTTTAAATAAAATTGATTCAGTATTTTATTACGCATGAATTTGGTTTGTTCGCGTGAAACCATAATCTGCCAGTATTAATTACTATTTTGATTGAGTCGTCCTATCAATAGAGACCACTTATCGAATCAAGTGTTCAGCTGTAAACGTCAGGCTTTCACTTTCAGTTTAGAGCAATTAGATCATTCCAGCTCGACTGTTGCTGAACGCCGATACTAATTCCAGACTACAAGTTTCTAAACATACGAACAGCAATTATAAAACTGTTAAGGGTGGTTGTGGCTGTTTGGAAGTATTTATAATTAGTTTTATGTAGAGTTTATAATTGAAAATATTTAATAAGTTTATAAAAATTTGTATGTTGTTCTTTATGGGATTATTATTTATTATTTAAAAAGAGATATTTTTTTAAATTGAAATATTAATTCGTTATTTATTAACTAATTAATTATATTCAGTTTTTCTTATTAAATTCCTGTAAGATAATTTACTTTCTACAATTTTTAAACAATATATTTTTCTGTAGTGTAAATATAAATTAATGATTATAATAATATTTAATTATAAAGTGAATATTTTTCGATAATGTATTATAATTTATTCTAATAGGTTAGTTTTACAGACACAATAGAAATTAATTACAAAATTTATTGGACATTTACTTAAACAATAGATTTTATTCAACCTATTATTCAAATTTCAATAATCCCTAAAATATAATTATAGAATAAATTGGTTTAAAATTAACAATACAAATTTTTAAACGACACAGGGAAAAGGAAATTATTTAATCAATTAATTAATTAGAATTTCCATAATAAAACAAAGTTTGCATATTAGCGTAATTAAAATGTTGGAAGAATATTAAATTTAAAGTTGGAACGTTATTAAAATTTAAACTGCCACATTTTTTTTTTTTAAATCAATAAAATAAATTAATATTAAAACGAATCATAATTTTAATTGAAAATACACTAACATGCCTTTAATAACTGATTATATTTCTGTATTACATTAAATTAAATTTTGCTACATTTAAAGTAGAACTTTAATACATAATTAAGTAATTGCACTTTTATAATACATAAAATTCAACAAACTGTAAACTTTAATTTTAACAGTGTGACAGTATACAATCCAACATGAATGAATTAAATCAACTTCAAATATCAAACAGTGAAAACAACAATTACGCGAATCAGTACGCATTCTGCGTAACCAAAATAAACGATTGTAAATTTAGAATGTTTGTTTTAGCTGTACATATTTGCTGAACAAACCACCGCGGCTGAAACGCTAATCTGCATTATGTGTTAGGAATTTAATTGGTATTTATTTGATGCTCACAATTATTATAAATTCAGGTGGTAATTAATTCATAAACTAATATGTTATATCATGTGAAAATAATGTATTCATTGAATTAAATATTTTTTATTTTATAATTTTCATTTATTTAGATATCTATCCATATTTATTTAAAGTTTAATTATTTATCGTTATTAACTTAAGGTTATATTATATAATTAACTCGATTTAACTTTTAATGTATATGAAGGGTGGTCTCTAACCTGCCCTCCAGTCAATACATGGGAGGTTATTTCAATTCCTTTTATTTGATTAATTTCTCATTTAACCCATGGTGACACATTTTTGAAATTCTGAGCAAATTGTAAGGGTGTGTATAATTTTTTTCTTAGGAAACTGAAAGTTAGCTTTCAATGTCTTTTAATAGTTTTTTCCCTTATAACAGAATGACCCTTGTCATAGTGTGAGGGCTGTCCTAACACCGATGAACCATTGGGATGACTCCCATAGGATGTAAACCATTTTAGGATCATCTGAGATGAGAAGATGGCCTACTGCTAAGATATTCTGTAACCCATTACAATCTGCACTAGCGGTTCTCCTTTAATAGAGTCACTGTTTGCGTCCTCCCTTTGACAAAGTCTTAGACTTAACTGCCCAGCTGTAGTAACGTTGCCTAGGGGTTGCACTAGGGCTAACGACGCCATGGCTGTTTCGGTTCAATGACCATCTGGCCTGACATATCGGACTTGTCGCTATCAGAGAATCTTGGTTCTACAGTAGGAAGGAAACCACAAAAAACAAATACTTCAATCCAATTAAAAGCGATGGATGCATGGCTAATGAGAATCTTAGTCTGATCTAAGCGGACTCTGGACTAGATGTTGATCGGGACATATAGAAGGGAAACAGGGCAAAAGCCCTGAAACACAAAGTTTAGAGGCTGGTGTTAATGGGGTATAAACCACACTAATGGCGGGAATACGATGTATTCTATTGAATCTCCATCACTCTAAAGCAGCTTTAGGTGCCCTTCATTCGAAAAGTAATAAAGCCAATTTTGAAATAAAATTCCTGTAGGAGCCTTGGATCAATAAAGGACAGGTAAGGGACCTACCCCAAGACAATTGTAGTCTGGTGTATATTGATATTTATTTATTTATCCATTGTGAGAATATAACAATTTCGAAAAACTTACAAATAATTCAGACTGCATTAATCTAAGAGCAGTTCTAAAGCTCAGGAAAGATATTAACCGTTATCTAGGCGCATCTATATACTTATGTTAGTGGGCGCATGGGGTCTTTTACGACCCCAATCTGAAAACTTAAAAATATGAATAGAAGAAAATTAGAAAAACTTTTGCAGTTAATATTGTAGTTTATTAACAAATATTTAAGTCATATTTGAAAGATTCAGGCAAGTTTGACGTTCATTCGCGTACAAAGTTTTTTTTTGCACAAACAACACTATTCCTGATATGTTTTGCTATTGATCCGGCGGCAGTAATCGCAGTGCTTATGGTTTATATTCCATCGATTCTACTTTATTGCCTGACGTGCCATTCCAAATTTCTGACTTTCGACGTCCCCTGGAACCGTTTCGGCAACTGTGGCACAAGTTGTTTCAAGAAATCTCGTTTATGAATTTTTTTCAATAGTATTTTTCCTTGAGTAGATTGATTGCCGTAACATTCGTCAATTGGTAAAATAGCTAAAGGCCATCTTCTCGTTCTGCGACTAATATCGTAGGATGCGCACATCTGATCCATGGTGTCCACTTCACGTTTAGTCGAGTTATAATATTTGATAATGATTTCCGTTTTTTCTTCTTCTTGATGTTCTCTTCGCCTTCCAGATGCATTGTTTAAAGTAACACGATAACTTTCCTTTTCTGTGCAACGTACGAAACTATGGTCATGTTTTGTTGGTGACCACAAATGCGGTTTTTGACTTGACGTTCTTTGCAGGGTTGAATGAAATGATCCAAGTAGTTCAGGTGAGAAGATTGAAGAATAAGAATGCTTGCATTTCTACGAATGCTGTAAATCTCGCATCTAGTTCTCTTCCAAATTTTGGTTGAATCTTCTAGATAAAGATGCTAGTTTAATCCACAAGAATTTTGAGTGTACGATCGTGAAGAAACACCTCCAAATATTATAAGCAGTGGTTACTTTGATTCAATTTTGAGTTGGGCCACACGTTAGGGGGCGCATCGGGTCATCTAGCGAATTTTAAACGAACGCCAGTGGGCCCATTGAGTCATCCGGAAAAATATGACTGACGTTAGTAGGCGCATGGGGTCTGTATTTTTACCTGCAAAAACGTTTGTAAATTCATATTAGAGTGATGAATTGATTTTCATTTAAAATTAGACCTTTTGGAGAATTGCATATGGTATGAGATATCAGCTTACAAATTTCACGAAGTTATACACGGTTTTATACCCCTTGGTGTTATTTTTGACCACATATTCATTCAAAAATTCACCACAGGGGACCTAGCAGCAGACCAAGTCCCCATGAAGAAAGGCAAGATGCCTTCATGGTCTCTCCTACTTTTCAGGAGATCAAAGCAAAGCACCACCATATGAGGTAAATAAACCCATGTAGTGATGCGGAAGAGGCGATAAAGACTACCTTCTGGGCAGTGATGCCAACGCTCACAAAATTGTATGGGGTAGCACGAACACCAATAATTAAGAAATGGACTACTTGAATTCATTATCTCTAACAATTTAAATAATATTAATTGAAGAAGTGACCCTGTCTTTGTGAATGTAATCAGGTGATGACTTCGCAGCAAATACTATTCAAAATTAAAATGTTGTAGAAATACCCTCTTTGTCAGACCATCAGCGGATTGAGTTCTAAATAGAGGCCACAACGGTAAAAGAAATGGAGTGCAGAAAAACGAGGAACTTAGATACATGCCTCTTCAGAAAGTCTAAAGTGTGGGAACTTATGATCTCAACCTCAATATCCAGACCGCAGAAAAGAGCTAAAACTGTAGCTTAGAAATAATTTCTTAAAAGGCGTATGAATCCAGTTGTCTGATAAGATTTCTTTATCCTCAGAGACGTGCTCTGGTGAAACAAGGATTATGGTCGTTCTAGGAAACAAAGAAACAAGCAACCGTGATGTCTATAGACAGGCCCTGTCGAAAACTAATGTGTTGAGAAAATCAAAAGCACAGAGAACGTTCGGTGAGGGAATTACAACCCTAACAGTTAGGCTCCACACAGTCCTGTTAAAAGACTACTCCAACAGCATCAGGCTAATAATAAACCATAAAGAGGTTATATAGAGGGGCTCGAGAAAAGTCTTAATGTGCTGTTAAAGATGCACAGAGACCCAAAATCTAAGGACTTTCAAGAAAACACTGCTCAATCTATGAAAGGGAGCAAATTCGTCCCTACTAAATAAGGCAAAAGCAAGGCTGGTAAACTTATTACTCAAGAAAAAATTGAATGGGTAGTTAATAGCTTTAAAACTTTCAAAGCACCACGAAAGCACCATATTAATGGAAATAAATACATTTTAAAACTGAATGCAATTTTATATTTTTTCTTATAAGTTAAAACCGTTTTATTTCTAGATGTAGCAATTGTTTAAGAGAAATATTATTAATTAGTTAGTTTAGAACAAATTTTGTAAAATTTAAGCCATTTCCTTAAGTAAATATTTTTTCACATTGTTTTAAATCATAGAATGTAATTTGACTTTATTTCCTCTCAAGTTTAAAGCGTTAAGTTATTGTTTCTAGCTGCGGTGTAGCAATTGTTTTCTATAAATATAATTAATTAGTTATTTTAGAATAAATTTTTCAAATTTTAAGCCAGTTCCTTTCGTGAATATTTTCTTAAACAACATTTAAACACTGAATTCAATATTATTTTCTTTCCTTTAAAGTTCAAAGCGTTCCCATTTTGTCCATAGCTGCGAAGTAACAATTGTTTTGTTTAAATGTTATTGATTACTTATTTCAAAATATTTTTTCAAAATTTTAAGCTAATTCCTTCGGTGGATATTTTTTTGCAATACTTTAAAACACTGAATGCAATTTTATTTTCTTCCTCTCGAGTTTAAAGCGTTGCTTTTTTGTTTGTAGCTACGATGTGGCAATTGTTTTGTAGAAATATTATTAATTAAATAGTTTAGAGTTAAAGTAGACATATTAAAACTAATTTCTCGAGTTAATATTTTTTTACACTGTTTTAAAACATGGAATGTAACTTTGTTTTCCTCATTTTTAATTTAAAGCGTGGCCGTTTTGTTTCTAGCTGCGATGCAGCAATTGTTTTGCAGAAATATGATTAGCTAGTTAGTTTAGAATACATTTTTATACTGTTTTAAAACACTGCAGTTTTTATTTATTTCTATCGAGGTCAAATCGTTGCGATTTAGTTTCTACCCGCTAAGTAGGAATTGTTTTGCAGACATATTATTATTTTATTAGTTAAGAGCGTATTTTAATCATTTTAATCTCAATTTATATGTAGATATTTTTAGGATGTTTCAAACACTGAATGAAATATTATTTTTGTTTTGTTTCTAATTGCAATGTAGCAGTTATTTTGCAGTAGTAATTTTAATTAGTTAGTTTAGAATAAAATTTAAAAATTTAAAGCCAATTCCATCGATTAATATTATTTTACAATGTTTTAAAACGCTAAATATAATTTTATTTCCTTATCCGTAAATTCAAATAGTTCCTTTTTTGTTTCTAGTTACGAAGTAGCAATTTTTGTGGACAAATTATTACTTTATTAGTTAAGAATAAATTTAGTTAATTTTAAGCCAATTCCTTGGGTTTATATTTTTCTACAATATTTTAAAACATAGAATATATTTTTATTTTCTTTCTCTTAATTTTAAAGCGTTTCTGTTTTTTCTTGCTTCGATGCAGCAATTGTTTCGCAGAAATATTATTAACCAGTTAGTTTAGAATACATTTTGAAAATTTTAAGCCATTTTTTCCGGTAAATATTGTTTTTTTAGACAAAGATTGCAGTTGTATTTAAATTTTTATTAAGTTCAAATCGTTGCCCTTTTGTTGCTAGGTGTAATGGCAATTGGCAATTGTTTTATATAAATATCATTAACTAGTTACTTAAAAATTAATGTTAAAAATTTTAATTGCTTAAGTGAATATATTTTTACAATATTTTTAAACACCGAATGCATTTTATTTTCTTTTTTTCAAGTCTCAAAGCGTTGCCCTTTTGTTTTTAGCTGCGATTAAACAATCATTCTGTATAAACATCATAGACTAGTTGATGAGGAATAAAGTTTGAAAATTTTAAATTAATTACTTGTGTGAATAGTTTTTTTTACAACGTTTTAAAACACTGAATGCAATTTAATTTTTTACCTCTCTGTAATGACAGGGCAAGATTCTAGCAGGCCCATAATGCTGAATAATTATTACTCATTACAACACGGACATTGCGCGAAAAATGTAAAATCGATTAATGAATAATCAGTTGTAACGTATCGCTAGAATAGACAAGATGTATTTTAAATAATCACTTTTTATTTACACCCCTTGCCCTGTCATTACATGGCGATCCTGCGTGCGAACTGGAAAATTCAAGATAGTGTCCGAAAATGAATCGGTAGTGCACAAGAAAAAAAAAATACACAATGGAGAAAAATCAGAGTAAGGATGAGCGAAAAGAAGAAGTTATCATAGCTCAATCCGCTGGAGGCCAAGTTAATATTAGTAGTACGTCGCATTACGAGATAATGGGTTTAATCGCATTTGTGGTACTGATGGTGATTGGAGCGTTTATACTAGTACGCTGTCTTAAGAAGAGTTTCCGGAAAACCGTCCGTCGTGCCACCAGGGAGGAATTTACGCGCATCTCCATGGCGAATCTTCAGGAAACCGGGAAGTAGACCAACACTGCAAGCTGTGCACACAATTTTGCTGAGTGGAAAGGGACGTACAGGTAGCGCAATGAACTTTTTTTTCGCGATCGGGTTAGCGTTTTAGTTTATATACAAATTAGCTATTTTTATTTTATATTATGAGTAACAGTTTAGAGTATTTTACTAAAGTTTTTGATGAATTAAAACATTTTCAAAGTAACATTAACAAGGATAATCAGGCTAGACGTTTAGATCTAGGTAAAACACAGAGTAAACTAGATAGTGTAAATGCAATTATTAGGGATATTAATCTACAAAAAATTATATTATCTGGAAAAGATGAAGCGAAAATATTAATAGATGGTGAAATGAAGGTAGTTACTTCTGTTATAAGCGAGATAGATATAATCGCATTAGATATTAGGACTAAATTACTAGATAGGTTGGAAATTATTGCTAAATCGGGGAATATTAAGTTAGAAAGTGAGTTAAACATGGCTGAAAAATTTGACAACCAAACAGCTACGGCTATGTTACCACGCATGAATGGTGATGATAATGTTACTCTACAACTTGTTGAGGCTATCGAATTTTATGATACAATCTTAGATGCACCAAGTAAAGGTTTGCTGACACAATTTGTATTGAAAATGAAGTTATCTGTTTTAGCAAAATCTAGGTTAAAAAAGACGTACGAGTCAAATGACGATTTAGTTAAAGATATTAAAAACAATTTAATTAAAAAACAGTCAGTTGCTTCGTTGTATTCAGAATTTGGAATAGTCAAACAAAACGCAAAATCAGTTAAGGCATATGGAGCTAGTATTGAGGAGCTTATGGGTAAATTAACTTTAGCCCAAGCGAATGAAATTAACAATGCAGATGCTATAAGTGCGTTGTCAGAGGCTAATGAAAAATTGGCAGTTCAGACTTTTGCCAATGGTTTAAAAAATAATGAAATTAGAGTAATTATAAAGGGGCGTAACTTCACGAAATTAAGGGATGCTATAACGGCGGCCGAAGAGGAAGAAGACCTTAGCAAAAATAACAACACAAGTCAAAATGAACAAATTTTCTATAATAATGGTCGTGGAAATAATAGGAAACAAAATTATTTTCGGAGTAGGTTTCACTATACTGGAGCAAATCAGTATAATAGGAACAGTTCTAGTAATAATTATCGTTTACACAGTAACCAAAGCCGAGGTAGAGGTAGAGGTTTTAATAGAGGTAGTAACAATAATAATTCAAATCGTGGTGGAAACAACTTCAATAATCAAAATAGGAATTATTATAACAGAACAGCAGGAATAATTAATTGCTTGAATGAGAGTAGTGAGTCAGGTCAGGAAACTGCTACTCGACAAATTCCTAAGGAACGTAATACACGCGAAAGTGATACTTTACGTGAAACGCTTGATGTGCAGAATTTTTTTCGTGCCGACAATTAATATTAATAATGATGAATGGATTTTAGATATTAATGGGTTAAGTTATGTAAGAGTAAGATATAGAATGAAAGAATTACTATTTTTGGTTGACACAGGGGCATCAGTAAGTGTAATTTTTAAGAATGAATGGTTACAGGGTGAAGTGATAGATGCCAGTAAATGCATAAAAATTAACGGATTCGCTGGTAATACTAAAGCATTAGGATTAGTAAATTTATCATTTGGCTTTTTAGACAGTGAATCTGGGGGGATAAATCATAATTTTTACGTTGTGAATGATTGTAGTGAACGCATGAACGGAATATTAGGTTCGGATTTTTTAAGCAAATATGGGTCAATTATAGACTACAGACATTATTATTTAAAATTAGATATAAATAATTTACAAGTAACAGTTCCTTTGAAATCACAAAACGACATATTTACGTCTATCACTCACTACATCTCAAGTTCAAAACCTAGCATTTTTGTTTCTAGCTGCAATGTAGCAATTGTTTTGTAGAAATATTATTAAGTGTGAAGAATTTAAGCTGATTCATTATGTGGATAAATTTTTACAATGATTTAAGACACTGAAAGCAATTGTATCTAACTACTCTCAAGTTTGAAAAGTTGCCCTTTTGTTTCTAGCTGCGATGTAGCAATTGTTTTCCAAAAAATATTATTCATCCGTTAATTTAGACTAAATTAAAACATTTTTAAATTAATCCCTTAGGTGAATATTTTTTTATAACGTTTTAAAACACTGAATGCAATTTTATTTTCTTCTTCTCAAGTTCAAAACCTAGCATTTTTGTTTCTAGCTGCAATGTAGCAACTGGTTTGCAGAAAATATTATTGTCCAATTAATTAAAAGAAAGATTTTAAGCTGATCCATCAAGTGGATTAATTTTTATAATGTTTTGAGACATTTAGAGCAATTTTATTTTTTTATAATGATGGTTGCGGCCGTTACTACGTGGTAATTCAAGTTTAAAGCGTTGCTCTTGATTCTAGAATGGACAGAGGCTACTGTCATATTTATGGTATCCCGAACGAGGGCCGGAGGTCATCCGATGAGGCCAAAACCTACCGCTTAATTAGCCTTACTTCATTTCTCTAAAAAGTCATTTAGCACATTATAATATATTAACGATATAAGTAGTGAAGCTTTTATGCCCAAGATGAGGCACAATAAATTGCCAAGTTGATAAAAAAACTGATGCCTATGAAGGGTAAATGCTTTAGGGCACTGCTGATATGATATCAGCAGTGCCCTAAAGAATTTACATAGGCATCAGTTTTCTTATCAACTTGGCAATTTATTGTGCCTCACCTTGGGCAAAAAAGCTTCACTAGAACACAAGTATAGTTGGATTGACAACACAGCCTTCAAAGCCGTCGAAAAGGGGGCTATCAATAAGATGGATCAGTGTCGTACTTGAAAACAAGTAAGTAATCTTATAAGGTATACGAACTGAACCAGAAGTGGTAACCACAGGTAACCCACAAGGCGAAGATCTATCGCCCCTTCTATGGTGTATCGTAGTGACTTCCTGACGACCTTGTTTGAAAAGGGTTATTGTACGCAAGATTATACCGATGACATGTGGTCCTAAGGGATAAATATGACATTATTTCGTCCCTATCTTACATGTATGTTTTTTTCCCTTCAATGTGTCTCATTTTTTTATTTAAATGTATTGTAACCATGTTCGATAAAGTTTAAATAAAGATGAAAATAAGATAAAGACGCTCTCAATACTTTAGTAAAATTGTATCTTTATGTCTGAGGGAAAGCTTCAATGTCAATTCTAACAAAACTTTGTTGGTACTTTTCACTAATCATAGGAAGCTGAATATCAAAGCTCCCAAAGTATTTTGAATAGAAATTGCAGGTGAAAGTTTGATGCTGGATAGCAAATTTAATTAGAATGGACACCTAGAAAAAACAAGTTTTACAAATTGTAACAGTGGTACAGCGGTACCATGAACATGCTGCAGGCCTTTTGGCGGATCATGGGAAGTGAAACCCAAAATGGTATAGTGATTGTATAATATGTTAGTAAGACCTATGGCTTAATAGTATGCTGTGGCAAGACTCAATAAGCAATGGCACTAAAAAAGCATCAAACCCTTCAGAGAATTGAATGTCTTGGAATCACAGGGGCTATGGACACCATCCCCTCTGTAACAATAGAAGCTTTACTAGGCCTACTTCCCCTGCACGAAAAGAAGGTCTAATGAGTGCGACGAGACTGGCTATCAAGAATTCGGATACTTGGATTCTGAACCTGATTAACCTTACTGTGTAGAATTTTACAAATCTAGCTGGAAAAAATTATAAATTATAATAAAACGTCTTTCTGAATTTTATTAGTTTATTTAGAACTTCAAATAAATTGCAGCGTGACTAAACGAGATTAAAAATTTAAAAAGCGCAATAAACTAAATATACCTATATATTATCATCACTATCAGATTTACTATTGCAAGAACACTCTCATATCCCTGCAGATATTAGATTCATTTGATGTTATTGGGACATTTGAAGGCTGTAAAGATGCCATAACAGCAGGATGTATGGCTGTTATTTTGTACGTTTTTTGATTTAAATGATCGACTGGATCTGAAAAAATTCATAGGGCATGAAGTATAAACATTTTTTTTAAAATTCTGGATACTTCTTTTCTTTATCTCTTCAGACATCTGTCCAATTGGCAATAAAACATGTTTGATTATTTCTGGTCCATGTAATAATAACTTATGCAGTGTAACTGGCATTGGATACCATTTGTATAACTAGATGTATAAATTCGCAGTCTAGTCGCAATATTTCTTAAAGGCAGGTAAATTTATTTCATGACCGCATGTTAAGATAAGTAATATAATATAATTATAATTTCTCAATTAGAGATTGACTGACTTCGGTTATCGTAGAAGCTACTTAAGCATTTTTAGAAAACCTTTCAGCCTGATTTCCATCATTAGTATTAACTCCTCCTTCGGAAAATCTAATAATAATCCTGTTTCTGTCCTAAATCTATCGACTATTAGTTTCTTCCTAGAAGGAACATTTAGTTTATCCTCAGGTTTACGACATTGCTATTTCTGAATATTTAGCCTGTAGCCAATGTATAAACCACACTTCATGAACACTCCCAACTGTGTTGTTTTATTTAAATTATATATTGCTTTGTTTCCTTTCACCAAAGCCATATAATTGCAACGGTACAAATGAAGATGTTACGATATTTGCATCTTCGAATTCATTTGTGTCTCCCTTTTGCTTATATCTGCCTTGTCCACCATTAATATCCCTTCCCCATTTGAAAATAATTGTCAAGTTTTTCAGCACCATTCCTTCTATCTCAAATATACTTATTAATACTTCGTGCTGCATGAAACATACTCGTTTAATGGTAAAATCCACAATTGCTTGCAACTTAATTTCTTCCAATGAATCAGTGATTAAACAATCACTATTAACCGGATAGCACATTTTTTTGCTTTTTTTATTTTGTCGTAGGATGGATATATTTTTAGTCCCTCATCTAATGCCGATTTTCAAATTATTTCATATTTTCAGTACGTTAATTTTGTTGCACTTATCAATGTTAATGCTTCTTCTGCAGAATACTGAAAAGCTACCTTCATTTTAGTTGCTCATTTGGGACTTAAAACCAATTGCTGCAACATAGAATGAGCATCCCTTTTGCCAGATTGCTTTAACTCAACACTGGTAGCAAGAACTAACTCGCTAAATGAGTGTTCTTTGAGCGATTTAACTATATTTGTTTTTTTCGGTCGGCCACTCTTTTTGCACTCTGGACCTCATTTGTACTGGGTGCTCTCAAATGAATTATTGTAACGATAGTATTTAACCAATCATTAAACTTCTTTAAAAACACATTTTTATTGCGATGACACGTCTTCCACCTTTGGTTGAATCCGATCGTAAACTATATTTGATATAGAAGGAATGCTGCTGAAAAACTTGACAATTATTTTCACACGGGGAAGGGATATTAATGGTGGACAAAGCAGGTATAAGCAAAAGGGAGACACAAATGAATTCGAAGTTTGTCTAACATTATTTGAGAACCATTAGGTTTGCTAAAATTACTCTTAAGGTAATCCACAAGTCTATTTTCAGGTGTAGAAGAAGTTGATCGTGGGTTATTATCATGACTTTTTATCACTTCGTGTAATTCGCTCGTTGAGACATTTAGTAACGTACCTGTAACCTGTAAAAATGTGGATATTTTTGAAATACGTAATTAATTGCATTCAAAATTTTATTCTATATATTCTAGATGGATCCAAAATTATTGAAACTTTATGGCTAACATATTACCTGCTGAGCGAAAGCACGCTTCGCCTTTTTTCAATTCTTCATTCATTTTCTGAATTCTTTCCTTCTGTTTTTGACAGTGCAGCACGCATTTGTATAATTTTTGTACAAGGCATCAACTAAGGCCGGACTTGTATACCACTTGTTCACATAAAGATTGTGATCTTTACCTAGATATGGTCCTAGGAGGGACATAACAATGCTGCCAATTTACCATAATCTTTAGATCCCATAGTGGCATCACCCCCTATATAGACAATAAAGTCTTTGATGTAATCTGTCCTAGAGTCGCACAGAACAAACTATTTTATGCCGAATCAATTTCTAAACTGTTTGAAAAACAAACTGCCTTTGTATAGTAGCAGATTTTCATTATTACAAATGTTAGAATAAGGGTAGAAGAAATTCGAAAATGTTGTTTGTAACTCATCAATGATTTTACTTAATCGATCGCAACTGGATATTTGATTATAACTAAAGTATAACATTCGTAGAAGTACGGTACTTCCTACTGGTCTCTGCTCATTACATTGCTAAAAATATCGCTTCTCAATAATTTATCGCTGCTCCAGTGTTCTGCGAATGGTAGTATAGTTCACTTAGATTAGACCTGTTAATATTTTATTTGTTTTCTTTTGTTGCCAATAGCTGTTCGTTTTTTCAGCAACGTACTCCATTACATTTTCACTCACAAATAATTGGAAATAGTGTATAATTTTCTACGATATGTTTATCCCTGTCTGTCCCTGCTAGGGGAAGCTCTGGCCGAACATGCCCAATATTAGCGAAGCCCCTCCAAGCATTGTGCTGTCCTTTGCTCGCCACCTTGGGTGGCTAAATGAGTGATAGAACAACGCAGGGCTGTCCCGGCCAGGGGGTATAACGAGCCTACTGAGCCCTAGGTGCTCTGGTCAATGATTTGATCACCCTTTGCAAGCTCGATCCAGATCCAGATCCAGATCTCTGTTCGTATTCCGAAATTCTATTAATTAAAATGGTGAACTTTGGCTTTGAATTTTGCAGTAATCCATTTCGATTCCTTAGGACTCTTGAGGTACATTCAGATGTCTTTTGTGAGAAACTATTTCTGATTCGATTCATTGTAGCTATCTAAATAAAATCGCTGGTTGCAATTTTTTTGATATCGTTTGGCGAAGGTTTTGACCTAAACACTTTATTTCAACGATAGTAACTTATAAAACTTATAAGAAATTAGGATATTTTAGACAGCAGGTGAACTTACCAACTGAAATCCTTTTTCCCAATGGTAGTACTTTCAATATTCTATGTCTTTATGGCATGTAACATGATAGTAATAGAAAAATACAGGCAGAACAAATATAATTTGAATGGTGTTAAATTTATGTGTTATTTGTTTCGTCAAAAGATTTACGCATAAGTTACCAAAGACAGTGTTATCTAAAAATTATACGATTCGGATACACCCGGCGTTCAAAACCACGAGTTTTCATGTGGATAAGAACTAAGGGACGAACCCGAGTTCCTACAAACAACGTATGGCGTAATGCCGACCAAATTTGAAAGCGGATCTCTCTTTTAAGTGATTATTGACAGTGGCTAATACAGCTTGCATTGAATCAAAAAAACTAAAATATAACTGTGTAATCTGGTATACATATGCATCAAAAACAGAGGTGGGCTCCGGCATAGGCTTATACGGGCCTAAATACTAAGAACAACAGATATCGCCCATTAGTCCTACAGGCTGAAACAATAGTATTGGAAAGCTGAGCTTAAATTTGTTCGGAAAGGGTGCACACATCAAAGCGTACAGCTTCAATTCCAAAACAACTGTTAACCAATTGACTAAGGGCAACTTTAATGTAAGTACATTACATCCCTATGTACTTGCCAGGGAAATAGCTGCGACTACTAAGTTTGGACATGTAGGCTATCAAAAGAACAGAGGAAGGGCGTGGTCCAATAGTGGGAAGGAAGTGCAAAACTGGGCACTGGATAAACGTAAGTAAAAGATCAAAGGTAATCTAAAATATTTATTTACCTCTCGTCAAGCAGAACTAAACAGCTCTTACGCCTGACTAAATAAGATTGTTTTAGCACTACTTGCTTATTGGATTCTGATTTGCATTAAATTAGCGTACTCTTGGCCTACTGCAATAAACTATATTAATTAAATTAATTTGAAGTATCAACTTAAAAAATAAAATGGTAAAAGAGTAAACTTAATTTAAAGAAAAAAACTGCACTCAATGATTTAAATAATTGTAAGAAATTAATAAGCATGTCAATGAAATTAATCTGTTCAAAAATTTGAATCAACATTGACAGTTTTAAATAATTTAAAACATGTATTAGCCTTATCATGCTGATAATTTAAAGAGTAAGCAGAGGAATAAAATGTGTTTCTTATTAAAAAATTCTAATTAATTTAAAAAAAACCTCATTTGTTTGTAAATTATCTTTATAACTTTAAAATATAAAAAAGTCACCAGTAATGAAAGCGTCGAAGCTTTAACTCTTCATTTATTATAGTTAGTTCCCATAGTATATAATTTAACACCATGAATTATGGCCAGCAAGGAAATAGAACATTTCTGGTGGAATAAATCTCTTTCATTACTGCAATGATTGAAAAATATGAGCAGCTTGGCTAATGAGTGTGATCGATGACCCTTTCGAACTCTGTTTAATACAGTCGGAGGACAATGCTTCATTAATTATGATTACTATCACGGGTGATTTATATTTCCTCAAATGTAATAATAAAATTTATCGAATGGAAGCAAAATAATTGATGGAACAGATAATTAATTATTATTATATAATTAGATATAATGATAAAAATTATTTATTCCAATTATAAATAATAAATAGATTGATGTTTTTACATCATTTTAATTATATTATTAATTATTTTTTTATCTACATGTGTAAATTTCCATCAAGAGTATGATTTTATTCGTTACTGCATGTATATTGTATAATTATATTTTTAAAACAAACAATTAATACGATTTATAATATATTGTGGCCATTATTACAGTAGGAAATAGTAGTAGTAGTAGTAGTGTTAGGCTATCGACCACGTGGTCCTTCCGCCATGTGTCATTTGTGTATTTGTGTGTGTGTAAATGAGCTTGTTACTTTAAAGGATCGCCCCCGTCACTCTAAAGCTCCATTAATTGTATCCCAATGGTGAATGGTACCGGTCACCCATCCGACTACTGACCCGAATCAACGTTGCTGCACGTCAGTTCGGGGCCGTAACCGATGCGCCACCACCGGCGTGTCAGTAGGAAATATTTCTCTGCATTTATTAATTTATAAAGGTGTTATTTGCTGAAATTTATCCTTGTATTTCTTTAAACGTTAAGAAAAATAAATATAATTCTTTGCTTTAATTAAGAATTTTTGCGAGTTTAAGTGAGAGAAATTATAAAAGTGTTATTATTTTAACTTCAACGTATAAATCAGATTATTGATTCAGATGTTCACCTGTGTAACAATTATTGAACAGATAATGCTAGCCTGTTTATTACATAATTATACAGTAAGCCCATAGCTAACGGTT
Organism: Ontholestes murinus; assembly: GCA_963969525.1. Taxonomy (NCBI): domain Eukaryota; kingdom Metazoa; phylum Arthropoda; class Insecta; order Coleoptera; family Staphylinidae; genus Ontholestes; species Ontholestes murinus. The sequence continues at coordinate 29,124,016 of OZ018387.1, forward strand.
TCCTATAATTCAATCATTTCATCTAATCAGTTATCGCTTTTAGAGTCGGGCGTGATTAATTAACAAATTGCCTCACATGCTCGTATATCAATTTCGACGTTTCTGATAGTGTCCGTCCCTCTGCGGTCGTGTAAATTATTATTGTTAATGTACATGACAGCGATACGTAAAATCATTAATTTGATGGGTAGATATCGAACGCATTTTGCGATTAAATTTCAAATACATAGTTCGTTCCTCTGTTGTAGCAATTCTGATTATTTTTCCCTTTAGTAATTGAATTAATTGTTGATGAAATTAACTATTATTTTATTAATTAGTGTATATCTTCTCTTTAAACTTATTTACGCTTGTGATGTATTACGGTTTCACCACGAAGTTTCAATGCCACTGACAGCTATTAGTTCCACCACAGGTGGTGCAACAATACGTATTATCTAGTCTGTCTGAGGAGTTTATCTTTAGAGGTAATAGTAAGACCACGTACAAGTTTAATTTTAATTCATTTTTGGAATATTAATAAAACTCTATACCTAATAATTAACATGACATGATTTTTATATTGTTAATTATTTTATTGTAATAGAATATCATAATTATTAATGAAATACAACTTCCAATATAAATCTTAGACATGATATGCTTTTAAATTGAAATAAATCTACTGGTAGTCAGAAAAATCTAATGGAACAAGTTGTAATAGTCACTAAGAGATGTAAAAAGGTCAATCCAAATGGACCAGATAATTCATAAATAAAAATGATTCACTAAACCTTGCCTAATAAGAGGTTTCATTTTGAATAGCCCGCTATCACTTCTGCAGCTGTCATCTTTTGACATTTGATAAGTAAAAACTACGTTATTAGTATAAATGCAATGATACACGCTTCAGCAATGCATTCAAATTGTTAAAATTCACTACAGAAATGGTGAAAATTTTTTAGTTACAGTTCGCAAACCAAAAGCACTTTTGGGTCGTCTTGAAGCACCTTCTCAGCCAGCAATAGTAAAACTGGTTCAACATTTTGAGCTGTTGTGTAAACTCAGTGATGTGAAGAATCGAAACCGTGTGCGTCGCTCAAGAACAATTGAGAATATTGGTGCTGTAGCCAATAGTGTTAACGAAAACCTAGATTTATCGATTCCTCTTGTCGATCTTTGGAATTAGGTATTCCAAAAACGACATTACTCCGTATTTTGCATAAAGACTTAGGTTTGAAGGCTTTTAAAGTTCAGTTAACACAAGAACTTAATCCTGATTGGGTCCTTGAAATGCATCAAAATCCGAATTTTCATCGAAAAACCATCTTTAGTGATGAGGCCCATTTTCACCTCGGAGGCTACGTGAATAAGCAGAATTGCTGCACTTGGGCTCGAAAAATCCAAGAATGCTCATTGAAAAGCCTCTCCATCCTCAACGTGTCACTGTTTGGTGCGGCTTTGGACTGGTGGTGTGGTTGGAACTTACTTATTCTAAAATGAGGCTGGTGCAACTGTTAAGGTGAATGGATTGCGCTATCAAGTATGATTAATGATTTTTTTATGGCCGGAATTGGAAGATATTGATGTGGACGACGTTTATTTTCAACAAGACGGCGCTACATGCCACACAAGCAACGAAACAATAGCAATTTTGCAAGAAAAGTTTTCTGGCCGTGGCAAAGAGGTTATCACAATTGGTCCCCGAGATCTTGTGATTTAACACATTTAGACTTTTTTCTTTAGGGCCACGTGAAAGATAAGGTCTATGCCAATGCTCCACAATCGATTCAAGACCTTAAAGATGGAATTCGTGAAGTTATCGAGGATATACAACCGCAAATGTGCGAATTGGTCATGGAAAATTTCATGAAAATATTTGACTGATATCGTTTTCCATCGTTAACGGCATACCTTTCTCTTTACAATGAAATAAATATCCATTAATTTCTCTTAAAATATACTTATTTTTTTAAATATCAAAATGAAACCTTTTATTGAAAAACACATTAGATGAAATACTTATTACAACATACTTGAGACGATTCATTTATTCAAACATTTAGTAGACCACAGACTAGAAGCAGTCCTAATTAATCATACAATAAATATGTACCCTTGAAGAAATGAAACCATCCACAAGATGAAATGAAACATTTAATCTTAATCCAGATTATTCAAAGAAAAAAAGATATATTTCAAATAATCTTGTTGAGAAACGCTTTCATCTTGCAGGCGAAAACTATTTATCGAATGGAAATATGCAAGAACGACCTGATGAAATCTCTTTGAAAAAGGCGAGGTCAAAGTTGTAAGAAAGAAGTTAAATATTCTATTAAAATATGAAATTATGCGATCACATTTCTTTCCGAATGTGGATTGGGAAGATAAATTTGTATTCGATATTAGTGCTCTTTGACGGGTTTACACAAAAGTACTATTTGTAATAAATAAGGAGGACTCTTAGATCATTTGCAGGAAATGATCCTTTTTAACAATTATCTTAAAGAAGGAGTATTTTGTAGGTTCTTTAAGAAGTCTATAAGTTTTTCTGAGGAAAGATAAGAAATTTTCTTTGCTTCAAGAATACAAGTCCTTATATCTACTAGATGAAGACAAAAGGCTCTTTGAAATACTCATTAGGAAAAGGTGACAACGAACGAACGAAGGTGTTGCTTGGCAATAGGGACGTAACCAAGTCGTTCTTTAGACTATCTAAGAGAAAAATTCCTCTATATTTTTAAAAATTATCGATGAGAACGTGGCTATGTTGTTCTGTAGAAAACAATTTTGATCTGCTCTAGTAAGTTATGACTTATAATAAAGTTTTAAGCCTCATCTACCAAACTGTGCTAATATAATTGGCTTTGTCATCAAGACAGGGATATTTCGACGTATTTTTGGTAATTATCAGTAGATTTTTAAATTACCGTACGACAATAGACTGTTACGTGAGCTAAATGCAGAGGTCTTTACAGGCCGTTATACATACATCATAAGGAAGAGGTTTTTAATCTTTACTATGCTAATATAATTAACTACATCGAATATATTCTAGAAGTGATTAGATTTCTTCTTTGGTTCAATTTCATAACAATTTCTAATTATGAGTTCTTCTCTCTTAATTTTACTAAGATTCTAATTTCTGATAACATTTGATAATATTCTGAGTATCAAACTATCTACTGTAACTTGGTATTGAAATGATATAATCCTATGGTAATTGTAGATTTTATTTTGACGTGAAAAGTTACAGATTCCCCTGTTGCAGTTCGTGTTCTCCACGTTGTTGGTTGAACTTTTGCGGTTTCAATAAAATTCCAGGTCAAATAATAATCCTACTAGCATCAAATTTTAGGAACAATTGGCACGAGTTTCTGCTAATATATTTATCAAAAAAGTATCAACATGATGAAGGAAATATACTATTTTTGTAGTTCTTCTTGGTGCTTGATAGTTATCAGTAATAGTTTCCCTTTTTCCTTGGATCTTTATTACATTTTTCTTCTAAATTGCGGGTCGTAGAATGTTCATGCAATATTTCATCTAAAATTTTAGTGTGTGATATTTAAACAAATGTATTTTCAATCATATATGTATATACAAATATTTAGAATTCTTGAATCTTCTCGGCGTTAACTTCGTGGTGCATTTTCAATTTTTTAAAATAAAGAAAACATAACTTTTATATACCACTTTTTTGATAACGATTACCGTGTAATCAAAACTAGTCACGAAAAGTGTAATAAAAAATGGTATAAAAAAGTTATGTTTTCTTTATTATTAAAAATATTCAGAATTTTTCAGCAATTTTTGCCTCATTTTATTGGATTTATTTTATGTAAATGTTTTAACACCTTTTCTTTCAGTTTCTAAAATTCACAACTTTTTTTTAATAAAAAAATATTATTATTTCATGTCTTAATTGCGTGATTTTTTTTCAATTGTTCTAGAGTTTTCTAATAATTTCTTTTCTGCAAATTTTATTTTGTTTTATCAATAATTTTTTCTAAACTACGACAAATTTCCAGCAATTGTTCTTCAATTTTCTATTAACTTTTGAGCATTTCTCTGTTTAAATTATATTATTATATATTCTTTTCTTTTTTTGAGAAGTTACGATTCGTTTTATAAAAAAATAAATTTTCTAAATTGAGAGACATTTTTTCAATAGTTCTAAAATTTTCTAATAACTTCTCTTCAAATATTCACTAACATTTACTGTCTTTTAAATCTTCTTCAGGAATCTAAAATATTCTAATAACTTTTCTTCTATTTTTTTGAGAACTTCATTCATTGTTTTATAAAAAAAAAGAGCTATTTCATGTTTTAAATTGCAAGAATTTTCTATAAGAGTTTTAGAATTTTATAGTTCTTCTCTTTTCTCTTCTTCAAGTTTTCGCAAAGTTTCTACCAATTTTTAGTTTATTTTGTCGCAATTTTATAGCAATTTGTCTTCTAAACTACGAGGATTGTCTTGGAGAGTATTAAAATAATATTTCTTGCAATTTATTGAATACAACTTAATATTTTAGATTTTGTTATTTCGACAGACTCATATTTATTTTTTACTGATATTTTTGTTCATATATGATCCTATATATTTCTTGCTTTATTTTATACGAAATTTTTAGACATATCTTTGCTAAATTGCTTCAGGACTGGAATTTATGAATTTTCAAGCAATTTCTCTTTCAGATTTTTTTAATTTTCCGGAATTTCTTGCGTCACTTAGTAGAAATTATTTTCATAAATTCTAGTATTTTCCAGAATTATCTTTTCTAAATATATATAATTGTTTATTCATTTCTTTTTCAAATTAAATAAATTTTATACGAAGGTTCTAGAATTTTCTAAAAAATTTTCTTCTCTTCCATTTTTACAGAAATTATGATCAGTTTTTGTCTCATTTTATCAAAACTTTTAGGCAATTGCCCTTCTAAATTGGTAGAATTTCCTTCATGGTTTTAAGACTATCTAGTAACTTCTCTTCCATATTTTCGCGAATGTTCTCCCATTCTATGGCGTCAAAATTTCTCTTCTGAACTACGAAAATATAATTTAAGCGTTCTAGGATTTTCCAAATATTATTTGTGGTTAAAACATAGTGAATTTTTCAAATCAGTGTGAGTATGGATTACCACGTAGTAACGGTCGCAACCATTCTCTTTTTGTTTTTAATATTTTAGATCAGGCGTCGGCAACCTATGGCACGCGTGCCAGGCTTGGCACGCGATGGGGTTCTGAATGGCACTCTACAAAGTAATCAGGGAAATCGCGAAAATATCGAGACGAAGTGATTTTTAAATAAGAGAAAATGTTTAATTATAATTATTTATCTAACGTGGCTCGCTAATGTCACGAAAATCTGCGCGAAGGGTGAGTGCCGACTAGTTATCGAAGCGGACTTCACGAATGTTCAAGCTGGAATGACATTCGCCCCTTTCTTTTTCGTTTTGCTACTGCGCACCATTTGCCTGTAATACCAGTTAAACTTGCATTTCGTTTAATACTGGTCGTTACTTTCCGTTCTAACTTTTTTGTGAAGACTTGTATCTTATTGGTTTAATATTTGTTACAATTCATCCATATTTAATCAAATGGAGGGTAAGAAACAAAAACTAAATGTTCGCGGTTTTCAAGACTATTGGACGAATGAATATGGATTTATACAACAAAAGGATCGTGCTGTATGTGCGATATGCCGCGAAAGTGTAGTATGCCGCACGTCAAGTGTACAAAGACATTTCCAAACCAAACATCAGTCCACATTTAATAGCAACAATGAGAAATGTGAAACTATAAAGAGAGCTGTTTCTGGTTATAAGAAACAAGTAACTTTTTTTGTGGAATAACTGGAACGAAGGCTAAAGCGACAGAATGCAGCTTCGCAATTGCTCATTGCATAGCTGCCAAAGGCAAACCCTTTACAGATGGGGAATATATAAAGGAAATCTTTATAAAAAGTGCTGAAAAGTTGTTTAGCGATTTACCTAACCAACAAACCATGCCGGCTTCTGCGCGAACAATTGAAAGAAGAATAACTGAAATGGCAGACAATGTAACAACAAAACAAAATTCTGGATTACAAGAAGCTGTTTCATTTAGCGTCGCTGTTGATGAAAGTACCGATGTAAATGATATTGCGCGGCTTGCAGTATTGGCACGGTATTGTGATAAAGGTCAAGTTTATGAAGAATTGTGCAATTTGATTCCTCTGTCTGGGACAACTAAGGGGCAGGATATTCTTGCTTCATTCATAAATTATTTTGACAGCAAGAACATTAATATCAAAAAAATATTTTGTGTAACTACTGGACATAAAATATTGAACTTCCATTGTATTATACCAGGAGAGTTTAGTTGCCAAAATTTCGTCACAGCGCTTAATTCCTGCAATGAACACTGTTGTTAAAATAGTTAATTTCATAGTGTCTCGCTCTTCATTGACACACAGGCCATTTAAATCTCTTTTAGAAGAAATGGAAAGTGAATATGTTGACCTCCCCTTATACAGCCATGTTCGTTGGCTTAGTCGAGGCAATGTCTTGAATAAGTTTGTGTCATGTCTGGAACACATTAAAGTTTTTCTTAATGAAAAGGAACAACATTTCCCCGAATTGAACGATAAAGAATGGTTATGCAAATTGATGTTTCTGACTGATATAACTAAACATCTCAATGAACTAAACTTAAGATTGCAAGGAAAGCGCCAAACTGTGCTCGAACTTTTTGAATATTGGACAGGATTTGCTACAAAATTAAATATATTTTTATGTGATATTAATACTAGTACCTACAAATACTTCCCAAATGTTAAAGCGCTTGCAAATAAATCGACCATAGACAAAGATGAACTTAAAACCTACGTTGAAGCACTTAAAGTCACAAATTATACCCCTGATATTGAAATATTAAGCAAAAATGTGCAGGGATAAGGTTCGCATTAAAAAATTTTAATTTATGTTAGAATTTTATGTTATTTTTTTATATTTTTAATAAATATGTTTAAAAGATAAATTTGGTATAACATTCTTCTCCTCTAGAACCCCATTATATAATTTAGAATTAAGGCGGCACCCTGAATCATATTGGTAGAGTGGCTTGGCACACCACAGCTAAAAGGTTGCCGACCCCTGTTTTAGATGTTTTTTTATGTCCACAGATTTAACTGGTGTATTCATTCTTTTCAATTTATTCAAACTGAGTGAAAAGATTGGAGTTATGGAATATGCAAGTAATTTGTTGTTAATTAGAAGTAGAAAATATAGCTGTGCAGAAATTGACAAAATCAGCCATTCTTTGGGCTTGAAGTAGCTCCACATACAATACCAGCGGAGTAGCTCTCAGGGTAAAGGAGTAGGTTCACTCCAAGCGTTGTGCTGTCCTTTGCTCGTCACCTTGGGTGGCTAAATGAGTGATAGAACAACGGAGGGCTGTCCCAGTTAGGGGGCACAACGGGCCTAGTGAGGCCTAGGCGCTCTGGTCAATGATTTGATCACTCTTGGCAAGCTCGATCCAGATCGAACCAGGTTCAGAGGCAGAACAAATAATAAACATCCAAGAAGTGGTGGTTGTAAGAAAATAATTTGAGATCTGCATAAAAAAAAATTATCTTGATAGTATCCAAATGTAGGAAGCTTCGTCTGTAACCACCTGCGTCATCTCAACCGTATCTTCATTAATCGCCAATTAGGTCAAACTAAAGCTAAGCTCTACACCTTTTACGGTCTACCTGCGTGGAAGCTCAGAAAAGCATCATCTACTTCATATTCATGAAGGATGCGTAAGCCAAATATTGCAAATTTAGAATGTATTGCAAAAAAAAAGTTTTTCGGTTGTACACACGATGGTCTGTTAGAGAAAAACTGATTGAGTGATAATTCTGGCGAACTAAACATGAAAAATGAATCATTTTTTGCATTTACGTTTCTCTTCCTCTTTACTGTAAGCCATAACTAATGCTTTGTTACCCGTTACCATTAAGACTTTATCAATCATTTATCAATGGCCGAATATTCTGAATTTGTTTTCTCTAACACTATTTCTTCTACTTGCTTATATTTCTTAACTGCTGCTTTTGAAAAAGCATTAGCCAACTCACTTCATTTTCTTTCACATCTAGCTTGAACCTCGTAGATTCTAGTCATTCTTCTCATTCGTATGCCTTTCTTTTAAAATGTTCTTTAAACGTCTGTATAATGTTATGTTATGTTATAGGTTCGGTGGGTCGTATAGCCACTGAGGCTTCCAAAATTACTTCGGCCTAAGAGATCTTTTGTAATTATCCCTTACCCTCAATGTCTAGACTTTTTACATAGTCTACTATAATTTGAGGGTTAATATGTACCGGTTCATCAGGCTTTAAGAAGGCCGATGATAGGTAGTTTAAACATCTGTAGGGCCTTAACTTGTTATATTCCCTAATAAGTTACACCACAATATTATTCTACTCGCATCGACTCTATTAGTGTAAAGAAAGTTTGAGCATTCATGAAAGCAACCATCGATGGTTGTTTCTCAGGCTTAAAAAACGATAATCTGCTTATCACCTTATAACCCCAAGATGGCTTCTTTGTTGTATTAATCACTCTTAGATCAGAGAATGCAAAACTAAAGTTTGAACACAAAATCAAATTCCTGAAGAAATGATTGCCAAATTACTTGATAAAAATTTTAACAGTTTTAAATTTAAGTTTACTTTTCCAGTGATAGCTGTCCTATTAATAACTACTCCATCTATGTATGATATCAATAGCTTTAGCATTAACGAATGAAATATGTAATAAAAAAATTATTAGCGTAGGATGTAAGTAAAGGATCGGGTCCTTGTATGGTTGCTCCTAAGTTATTAAAAATGTACGACCTTACCCTTTGCAAGCCATTAACATTTTTGTATTGGGTATCCCTAGTAAAACCAATATTATGTGGATCGCAGCATGGTTTTAGAGAAACAAGATCAGCCGTTACAAATTTGCTTATACTCGAGCAATATGTTAATAATGCCTACGGTAATGGTGAATCTGTTAATGTTATCTATGCCGATTTTGCAAAGGCATTCGATAGAGTTAATCATGCTGCCCTTTTATTTAATTTAAATAGCATAGGAATTTGCGGCGGGTTATTGAAGTGGTTAACTAGCTATCTTATGGGAAGAATGCAACAATTAACTATAAGCGGATAAAAATCCGATATAGTCAAGTTACATCAGTTGTACCGCAGGGTAGTTACTTGGGTCCTCTTTTATTCAAAATTTTTATAAATGATATTACATTTGTATTGGGTTTGCTAAGATATTGATGTTCGCCTATGCTTTGAAATTATATCATTCAATAAGTAATTCTGAAGTATATTATCAGTTGTAAAAAGATGAGATGTTTTAGATGCATAAAGTATGTATAAAGTTTATTATTAATAAATGTAAATCAATGACATTCTCCTAAAAGTCAGTAGCCAAATATCGTATATATACAATGAATAATATTAACTTGCATAAATTAATTTTCTTTCGTGATTTAAGAGTTTTTTGGTACTTCTAATTATTATATAGACGTTATTATATGCAAAGGTTTGAAAACTTTGGGATTTATTAAAAGGCATTCTAAGGAATTCCAGTCTCCAGAAGCGATAAAAAATCTTACATTTCACTATGCCGATCAAAATTGGAATCAATAATATGGTCCTCATCATATAATAATTATAAAATTGGAAAAAAAATCAAAATACATTTCTTCGTATTCTAGCGTACAAGATGAATTTAAGTAGCCCAAATCTAAGTACTAACGACCATCTAGAACCACACATCTTCACGCTATGTCACACTTTCACCAATTTCAGCGAACATTTTCCCATGACACGAATGTTACATTATGGAAATAAAGAAGAATTACAAGTCGATTTTTTCTCATCACACTTTGTTTCCTTTAAGCGTCAATTAAATAATCTTTAAATCTACTTTTTGTACATATCGTCATGGCTTAGACCTAAATTTTATATTTTTTTTTATCCGCCCTTTATTGACCACGTGTAGTTGATTCCGAGCTGTCTACTCTATACGTGCCTATAAACTACCTTTATGTCAAATAGTATATGCTGGAGTTATAGCTAGCAGGTATGGTCTTGATGCTGATCTATTTATGTTGCTATTTTTTTTCTCTGTCTAAGCTTCTGATAATTTGGCTCCTCGAAAAATAGTTTTCGGCATTTCAGGTGAAATCTCTTATGTTTTTTTATCACTACAAACAGTCTGTTTTTTGTGTCTTTTGTCTTACCCCTGATTTTACTTACGTTTTAATTCCTGAACAGTTTGCCATCTATAACCATGTCTATGTACTTCATATCCCTGATTACCTTTACAGATCGCCCCTCTATCAATCAGTGATTTCTTCTTCACTCTCCTTCACATAACAAATATGACTTCCGTTTTATCTAGAATATGTTTAATACTTTAGCTCATTACTTACATGTTTTCCAGTTCTTTGACTTAATGTGCTGATTATTGCTACTACCTCTTCAGCAGTATGAGCTCTTTATTTTCTAGAGTAGACTATTTCTATAGAAATTCTCTAATAGCATCTTGGCACTCTCAACATAGATATGAAGCTCAGACAGCAAGATACTCAGAAAGACAGAATTATAATTCTCCTAAGCCCGTTTTGGGCATCTATCTTTCTGAGTTCCATATCTATTGCCATCTGGGGAAAAATACAACAAGGGTTCAGAAAGATAATGGTACTATCAATTTTATATCTGGTACATGAAAGCAATATCATACGTAAAATTCTAGGAAATGGAAAAATGCGGGCGGTACGAAAATGAAATTAACAAATAGAAAAATCCGTTAGAAGACCCAAATAAAATTATTCATGTATGCAACTGTAGATAGTCTACATATTAAGTAGTAGTAAAGCACTTTAGAGATAAAGTAGTACTAGGCGACATAATGTACAACGATTACGCTGGTGCCTCATTATTCAGGATAATTTTATTGGTCGTTCGCATCCAAAATGTCCCTTATTATCAAGAAGTATGCATCTACAAAATTTAATTGTATGTATTTTATTTTATGTTTTGTTTTTTATCTACAATATAAATTTTATGTCTATTCCTTATAAAATGAAAGCAACTTTCTTCCAAAGTTCAAAGATATACAGTTTAAATATATAAATAATATCAATTTTTGGAGTGTTAAGTGTACTTTTTTGGAAAATCGTCATTATTGATTAATTATATTAAGAGATAATTTAAAGCCATTAATTCTTAATTAAAAAATAAAAATGAGTGTAACGACTTAATAAAAAAATAAGTGCGCTCGAGTTTTAATCATTTTCCTAGAATTGTTTCCTATTTCATTCTACTCTAAAATTATAGTTACGATAAAATAATTGCCAACAATTATAATTATAACGTGCAAAAATGAATAACAACGAATGCCTTCATACCGCATTGCAAATATTACCTGTTACAACGGTATCCATTCGCTACGCTATTCAGTCCAAAACTTTAGAGCCTGGGTGATAAATTTCAGTTTAAATTTTTTTGTAGGGCCCTTGAAAGTTCTGAATAAATTAAATATCCTCTAGCACAGTTCCGTATTTATATGAAAAGTTTACTTTTCTTTGAATGTTTTTAACGTGGTAGTAAGTTGAAACTGTGATTTATATCAGAAAACTAAATTCACAACGAAAATATTTATTATATATATAATGGTATAAAAAAAATGAGAGCCCTAGAAATATTTAAAATTAAGCTCGAAATAAATTTTAATTTAAACCGTCTCGAGTGTTGGAATTGCGTTAGCCTCGCAATTATTAAAACTTTACGCGAAATAATAAAAGAATGTAATAAATTTACCCTAACAAAAAATTTAAACCTTTAGCTAAAAGGCTCAGATATTTTTTTCTTCTAACATATAATATTTACTTATAATTTATACAGGGTTTTGAGTAATAGTTTTTTTAAGTAAAGCTTTTTCTAGAAATATGTAAATATAAGTTGCGAATATTTGTATTTGAAGAAGAAGTTGTCTGTTAAGTTTTAATCATGCTAATTTCTGTATTAAAAAAACAAAATATTTAATAGTATACTAATGTAAGTTATGAATAGAACAACCTTTATATATTATTTAAAGTTAATAATCATGTTTATTACTGTATTCGCTGATATAAACACATTACTAATAATATTGTTACCAATAAAGTGATTTCATTTCGTTTAAAGTATATTTAGCCTAATATTAATATCACTCTCATTTGCATAGATTCGCGATTTTGATAAACGTGAATTCCGACCTTTATTTATTTATAATTCACGGCGCCCTTTAATGTTTCGCGCATTTGTAAGCCAAATACGTACCATACATAAACGATCTTTGTGAAATAAAAGTTCCATTTTGCAGGTATGTTAATGAATTGTTTGTAACAAACAATTTGTAATTTGTAACCACATTTCCCATGGAAATTTTGTTTACAATAGCAATTCGGTTTATGGGGGCGATCGGAATGAAATGAATTTATCGTTAAAATATTATCTTTGACAGTAAATGTTTAAAGCCGTAAAAATACAAACATTTCAATCAGTTATACAGGACATAAATATTTTTTGTTTATATAAATCACAGTATTGAAATTTCGTACCTACAATTAACGTAATTTTGAAGTAAAAGTGTATTTAAAAGAGAAATTGTGAAAAGTTTTCTGGAATTTCTAGATTTGTTTGGTAATAAATGTTTTCTTCGAAATTTTAAAATTTCTATAGAATTTTTCTAAACACTATTCCTGATGACTTAAATATTTCCAGCACCTTTTGTTATATTTTTACGGGCGACGTTTCCAAAATTCTAGAATCTTTTAGTAGTACAACTTTTAAGAATTTTATCGCAATTTATCTAAGATTTTAACACTAATTTTTTTTGGAATTGTTATATAAATGTTCTAAACACTCTTCTTCAAGACTTTTAGAACTGTTCAGCACCTTGGGTGTATTTTTAAGGAAATGGTTTAAAACATTCTAGAATTTTCTAGCAGTTCCTCTTACAATTTTCAGAAAGTTTCCTTTCGAATATCTAGAAATTTTCTGCAATTACAAGATTTTTAGAATTTTTATTATTTTTTTAAATTTTACCAGAATATTTGTTTCTCAAAATTTATAGATTTCAATAGACATTTTTTAAACACTATTCCTCAAGACTTGAAATTTTCCAGGATCCTATTGTTTTACTTTACGAAAGTGGTTTCAAAAATTGTAGATTTTTTTAGCAGTTTCTCTTCCAATTTTCTGGAATATTCTATATTACCAGAGTTTTAGAATTTTTACTATTTTCTAACATTTTGCTACGAGGTTTTTGGAATTACTATTGAAATTTTCTTTAAAAATTATTAATACTTTTAAAATTTTCCAAAATTCTAGAATCTTTTATTAGTTTCTCTTCCAACTTATAGAAACGTTTTGCAATTTACAAATGGTTATCATTTTAACTATTTTCTAAAACATTTTGGTAAAAATGTTTTCTTCAAAAAATGTATAGAAATTTCCTAAACACTATTCCACATAAAATTTAAAATTGAATAAACTTTTTTCTATTTTTACGAACGTGGATTCAAATTCCAATTTTTGAGACTTTTCTGTAATTTCTAGATTTTTGGAATTTTTATTATTACATTATCTGGATTGAGTTTGCCAAGGGTGATCAAATCATTGACCAGAGGGCCTCACTAGGCCCGTTGTGCCCCTATTATTACATTATACCAAAATTTTATTTTCAAAATTTTTAGAATTTCTATAGAAATTTTCTGAACACCATTCCTCATAAGATTAGATTTGATAAGCTAAGGTTTTAGAATTATTCTATTTTCTAAAATTTTACCAGAAATTTATGCGTCGATATTTTTGGAATTTCTGTTGAAATATCGTAAACACTATTCCTCAAGACTTTTAAAATTTTCCAGCATATTTTGTTTTATTTTACAGAAGTGGTTTCAGAAAGTCTAGAATTTATTTGCAGATTCTCTTCAAATTTTCGGGAATAGTCTGTAATTACCAGATTTTTAGAATTTTCTAAATCCTCGAGATTTTAAAAATTTTCCAGTCGCTTTTGTCTCACTTCTAAAACTGTGTAGTAGTTACTCTTTAAATTTTCAAAAGTATTCTACAATTTAAAAAATATTTCTTTTATATTTTTAGTATTTTGCATTATTTTCTCAGATTTCATCAAATTTTTTCTACCAAAATTTTAAAAATTATGTATATATTTCCTAAACACTTTTCCTCGATACATCTAAAATTTTCCAGCATCTTAGTTCTCATTTTGGCAGACGTTATTTCAAAACTTGTAAATTTTTCAAGCAGTTTTTTCTTCAAATTTGTAAAAATTGTTACAATTTCAAATTTTCAGAATTACCCAGTATTTTGCCAATTTTATTTTTTCACTTAGAAATTTCTGAAAAAAACTTTTTTTTCTTTGAAATTTTTAGATTTTATTTTATTTTTTAATGGCGATGTTTAAAAAAATCCTAATTCTTTTAGTAGTTTTTAGTAGTTTTAGTAGTTGATACTTTTGAAAATTTTATCGCAATTTCCAGATTTTTAGAATTTATACAATTTTTTCTTTTGAATTTTTATAGAAGTTTTCTAAACACTATTCCTTTTCTTTTATTTTACGGAAGTGGTTTCAAAATGTGTAGAATTTTCTTGCAATTTTTTCAAGAATATTCTGCAATTACCAGACTTTCATTTTTTTACTAATTTCTAAAATTTTACCAAAATATTTTCTACGAAAATTTTAGAATTTCTATAGAAATTTTATAAAAACTATTCCTCAAGACTTATAAAATATTTGAGCACCTTTTGTAATATTTTTGCGAGAGAAGTTTAAAAAATTCTAGAATATCTTGGTACTTTCTCTTAAAATTTTTGAAAATTTTCTTGCAATTTTGAGATTTTAAGAATTTTACTATTTTCTAAAAATTTTCCAAAATTTATTCTTCGAAATTTTTAAATCTTCCATAGACATTTTATAAACACACAATCCTCGAGTGTTTTAACAATTTTATGGAAGTGGTTTCAAAACGTCAAGAATTTTCAAAAATATTCTGCTGGTAATGCAAAATTTTTTACTATTTTCTAAAATTTTTAAAAGTTCTAATATCTTTTAGTAGTTTCTCTTCTCTCAACTTTTGAGATTTTTATCGCAATTGCCAGATTGTTTGAATTTTTACATTTTTTTAAGATTTTACCTAATTTTTTTGGAATTTTTATTTTATTTTTATTTTTATTTATTTTTGATTCATTTTACGGAAGTAGTTTCAAGAAATCTAGAATTTTCTAGCAGTTTCTCTTTCAATTTTCGAGAAGATAATTATTGGTTTTTAACTAATTTATAAGATTTTACCAAATTTTTTTCTACTTTTGGAATTTCTATAGAGATTTTGTAAAAAGTCTCCCTCAAGACTTTTACAATATTATAAATATTTATAATATTTTACGAGCGAAGTTTTAAAAATTCTAGAATATCTTAGTAGTTTCGCAATTTCGAGATTTTATGAATTTTACTATTTAATTGTTTTTTGAGAGTTTCTATAGAAATTTTCTTAACACTATTCTTCAGTTTCTATTCCAATTTTTGTCAATATTCAACAATTAGCAGATTGTTACTAATTTCTAAGATTTTACCAAAAATTTTTGTACGAATCTTTTGGAATTTCTATTGAAATTTTGTATAAACTATACTATCCCTTATGATATTTCCATATTCCAGCACCTTTTGTTATATTTTTACGGACGAAGTTTCAAAATGTCTAGAATATCTTAGTAGCTCTTCTTTCAGCTTTTGGAAATGTTCTCCCAATTTCGAGATTTTAAGAATTTTTATGTTTCCAATATTTCTTCTTTAAAATTTTTGAAACTTCTACAGACATTTTTTAAACACAATCCTCGAGACTTTTAATAATTTTCCATCACTTTTTATTTTATTTTTACGGGCGAGGTTTCAAAAATTTAAAAATCCTTTAGTACCTTCCATCTTTTGAAAATTTTCTCCTAATTTCTACATTTTAACTAACAATTCTTACTTTTATCTAAGGTTTTATCAAAATTTTCCAAAATTCTAGAATCTTTTAGTAGTTCTCTTCCAATGTATGAAAAATTTTTGCAATTTTCAAATGATTAGAATTTTTACTATTTACTAACAATTTACCAAAATGTTTACTTCTAAATTTCTATAAAAATTCCCTACACTATTCCTAATAAGTTTTAAAATTTACCAGCAATTTTTGTTCTATTTTAACTGACGTGGTTTGAAAAAATCTCGAAGTTTTTAACAATTTCTCTTCCAATTTTTTATTTATTTATAATTCACGGCGCCCTTTAATGTTTCGCGTATTTGTAAGCCAAATACGTACCATACATAAGCGATCTTTGTGAAATAAAAGTTCCATTTTGCAGGTATATTAATGAATTGTTTGTAACAAACAATTTGTAACCACATTTCGCATGGAAATTTTGTTTACAATAGCGATTCGGTTTTTGGGGGCGATCGGAATGAAATGAATTTATCGTTAAAATATTATCTTTGACAGTAAATATTTAAAGCCGTAAAAATACAAACATTTCAATTAGTTATACAGGAAGGGTTAAAAACATAAATATTTTTTGCTTATATAACTCACTGTATTGAAATTTTGTAACTATAATTAACGTAATTTTGAAGTAAAAGTATTTTTGAAAAAGAATATGTGATAAGGTGTTGATAATAATAATATAAACAGAATAAATTTTGTGAAAAAACCAAGTGTTTTTTAATTCTAATCAAAATAGTTCAAAATGTTTCAATAGGGGTTAAGTGAACAGTTAATTCCAATTTTATTAATTAATTCTTCACATAACTCAAGAACGAATTTCAATAGAATAAATTTGCGTTTGTTAAGGTTTACAAAATATATATTTTTTATTTATAAACATGAAAAGACATTTTTAACTTATTAATTATTCTTTTCACATCCATTATTAAGGAATTTTGATTGAGTGAGTTACGTGAAGATAATATTAACTTGATTAAAACATTTCATTATAAAAACATGAAGAAAGGTTTTTAAATTTAAAAATTATTATAAAGGAATGGATATGATGGCACTTCATTTTAAACGGCAAATAAAAATAATTTTGACGTTTTTATACCACCATATATAAATAGTCAAAATTATTTTCATTTACCCATTAAAAAGAAATATTGATATTGCAATTTTTAATAATATTAATAAAAAATTAAAAAATATTTCTTCTATATTTATAAAATAAGTTTATTATTCATTATAATCAAATCACTTACAAAAACAGATTTAAGTAAGAATCCCTTAATCTACCCCATCAAGAAACACAGAAAAGGCCGAATGGAATTAATGTGTCGAGCAGATCCCCTGCTTTTTTTGTTCGAGGACATCAACCCTTTCTATTACTAGGGATCAGGTAAATCAGCAAATATTGTCGGTAATCAATGGATTGTCGTTTCTTTAAGTAACTTCTTCAGTAAACTGAAATCAATGTTAATGATCTAATCATGCGTGCCTTTTCACTAATTGTTTTCGACATGAACGTTAGAAATTAGGTTAATTTTATTAAGAAAACAACATTCAATTAATGCGATTCGTACTTTAATCAAAATACTAGATAAAATATACGTACATGTTTGATTATAATTTATTTTAAAAATCATTTACCAATAATAATATTTCTTTCTACATCTTTTTATATGGATTTAAATTAAACCATTTTAATTCCGCTAAATTACATTTTTAGAACCTCCAAATAATTGATGTCATCTTAATGGCGAGTAAGAAGTAATTGGTTTTTAATGTGCGCATTTTTATTTCCAAAGGAACTTTAGAAAAAAGTGTGGATGGCAGGGAAAAGAAAGCCCACTCTAATTAAGTATCGATAAAAGTTTTTAATTTTGTAATTTATGTGCCCGAAATTTTTATACATTTATCGTAAAGTAGGAAGTGTATCCGTTCCTTAAAATGGAAATAAATGGTGAAGGATGGAACGAAGTAATGGATATTTTAAATAAAATTAAAAGTTTTTTTTGAGATATACAATAAATTATAATTGACTTTTTTTAAAAATTACGCTGATTAAACAATATTTTCTAGATAATAAGCTAATGTAACGCACTAGGGAATAAATAAATAAATGGAAAAGTGATATTTTATGCATTATTTAAACTAATAAGAGACGAACTGGCTATAACAAAAGTGAACCATTGTTGGTTCGAGTTAGGATTAAGATTATTTATTTATTATTATTATAGGTAAATTTATTCAACTAGAACTTTTAATAGCGATGTATAATAGTAACTATAATAATAAGTATGGAAATGAGGGCAAATTATTCTGATAGAATAAGCATATTGTAGCATAATTTGGCTACTAACATTTCTTTATTTGAATATAATTTAGTTATTAAATAACTTTTCTAAGTTTAATGACTTTAACTGGAGGTCTTCGTTGAATTAGGCAAACAAAATTTGTAATTAGTAACTTTTACTTATAAATATATACTGGGTCTATTATAAAAGTAATTACTAATCATACCGGAAACCCATCTGAAAGGCACCCTGAATTTCCTCGACCGCAAACTCCCTTAGGAACGTTGTAACATGCTTTAGGATGTTTTCCAAGGACTTTCCTTTCAGCACGGAACTAAGTCGGGACTGTAAGGGGGCTGGGAGCCACCGGGCCAGGAAATTGGTAACGATGAACGCCGTGTGAATTCGAATTTCGCTCTTGACAGCGCGAAATTCGAATTCCATTTTGGTCTTCAATCCACACTTTCGGCAAAAGAATCGTACAGACCTTGCGTATTTGCAGATCCACGATCACTATCCTCTTATGTACCGCATAATAATGTGAACATTTTTAGGGTGTAAGCGATTTGTTGGATGCTTAATTGACGGCTGGAACACAAAACTTCGTGCACACGATTTCACGAGGGTTCGTCGGTAATCTCTTCACGGCCTCCTTGAACCACATTTTGCCACACCTCTGATTGTGACCTTGATATGCTGTCATCATCCTTAAAGGCCTCTTGAAGCTTCTGGCATGTTTTAGTTGCATTTTTACAAAACCACGTACACAACTTGATTGCTTATTACTGTTCAAACCAATGCTGCATCGTTAGTCAAAAGAATACTACACGTGGAGGCTCTACTTTCCACTCAGATTGTTGGAAGCAAATTGGTAACCAGCTGCATTGAGAAAGCAAAATTATGCGCATTACTTCCATAATAGACCCTGTATTAAAAATAATATTAACTTCAATTCTTCAGGACTATTTTTAACCAAACCGAAAAGTTATCTCTCTTTAAATAAAATTATAAAGAAATTCAGAAGTCTCGTAAAATATTTATAGATTTATAGTACAGCTATCAAATTTTAGAAACTTATAAAAATCTAAAATTGCAGGAAATTTCTAAAAGTTTGAAGAGAAACCGCCAGAAAATTTTAAAATTTTTGAAGCCGCGTCTGTAAAAATAAAACAAAAGGTAGTGGAAAATTAAGACATAAAGATTAATGTTTAAAAAAATTCATTAGAAATTTGATAAATTTGGAAGAAAACAAATTTGGCATAATTTTAGAAAATGGCAGAAAGATCATGGGTCACGGCTATCGAAAATAAATAAATCAATTACGATTATCATTGTTATTACCCATTGTAACAAATAATAAATATAAAAATGTCTGTCTCTCTTAGAAAATAGTAAAAATTCTTATCATTTGAAAAATTGCAAAGATTTTCCATAAGTTCGAAGATTCTAGAATTTTGGAAAATAGAATAATAAAAGTCTTGAAGAATATAGTATAATAATAATTCTAAAAAACTGGTAATTGGAAGAAAATTTTCAAATGTTGGTAGAGAAAGTACTAAAAGATTTTAAAATTTTGGAAGCCTCGCGTGTAAAATTAAATAAAAGGGGCTAGAAATTTTTTTATGAAGATTTCAAAAATTTCTAAGAAACATTTTTCGTAAAATGTTAGAAAATAGTAAAAATTCTAAAAATCTGGTTTTGCAGAATATTCCAGAAAATTGGAAGAGAAATTGCTAGAAAATTCTAGACCTTTTGAAACCACTTCTGTAAAATAAAACAAAAGGTGCTGGAAATTTTTTGAGCTCTCGCAGATTAGTAATTAAAAAATGTCTAAATAAATATCAAAAATTCTGAAAAAATTTTACATTTTTAAAAGCTAGAAATTAGGAGAAAATTTTGGAAAGTTGGAAGACAAACTAAGAAGATTTTCTAGATTTTTTTAAACATCACCCGTGAAAATAGATAAAAGTGTTGAGGAATACTTTTTGCAAAAATTTATATAGACATCCCAAAACTTTCCTAGAATTTTATTTTGTAAAATTTTAGAAAATAGTAAAATTTTTAAAAATTTGGTAATTGCAGATTTTTTCCGAAAATTGAAGGAGAAATTACTAGAAAATTCTAGATTTTTTGAAACCACGTCAGTTAAAATAGAACAAACGTTGCTGGAAAATTTTAAAAGTTATTAGGAATAGTGTTTATGAAATTTTTATTGAAATTTAGAAGTAAAAATTATGGTAAAATGTTCATAAGTTGGAAGAGAACTGCTAAAAGAGTCTAGAATTTTGGAAAATTTTGATACAATATTAGAAAAAATAAAAATTGTTAAAATGTGGAAATTAAGAGAAAAGGATTTTTAAATTTTTGAAACCTCGCCCGTAAAAGTAAAATAAAAAGTGATTGTGTTTAAAAATGCTTCAAAAATTTCAAAGAATAAATATTGGAAATATTTAAATTTTTAAAATCGCGAAATTGAGAGAAAATTTCCAAAAGCTGAAAGAGAAACTACTAAGTTATTCTAGAATTTTTTTTTAACTTCGTCCGTAAAAATACAACAAAAGGTAATGGAATATTCAAAATATCGTAAGGGATAGGTTTTACAAAATGTCTATAGAAATTCCAAAATATTCTTACAAAAATTTTTGATAAAATCTTCGAAATTAGTAAAAATCTGCTAATTGTAGAATATTGACGAAAATTAGAATAGAAACTGCTATAATGTTCTAGAGTCTTTGTAACCCTTTCCGTAAAATAAAACAAAAGATGCCAGAGAAATTTAAAAGTTTTTAAGTGTTTTGAAAATTTCAATAGAAATTCCAAAAATTTTGAAGAATACATTTTTGGTATAATTAAAAAGATTAGTAATAAAAAGTAAAATTTTAGAATTATCCAATTTTATCATACTTTATCTTATGAGTAATAGTATTTAGAAATGTTTTATAGAAATTCGAAAAATAAAATTTTGGTTTAATTTGAAAATTACGAAAAGTTTGAAACCACGTTCGTAAAAATAGAAGAAATATTTCTGGCAAATTTTAACAGTTATGAGGTTAATAGTGTTTTGAAAATTGTCAATATAAAATATAAAGTATTTTCAAATTACCAACATTAACTTTAATTGTTTAGTATTATTTTTAACCAAACCAAAAAGTCATCGGTTTTAAAATGAAATTATAATTATAAATTATAGAAAATACTCAACATTTTAAAAATCTGGAAATTGAAGAATTGAAACAGATAGAAAATTCTAGAATTTTTGACATCACGTCCTTAAAAATAGAATAAATGGTGCTTGAAAATTTTAAAAGTTATGAGGAATAGTGTTTAGAAAATATCTATAGAAATTCGAAAACTGTTGAAGAAAAAGTTCTGGTATAATCATAGACAATAGTAAAAATTCTAAATTTCTGGAAATTACGAAAAATTCTCGAAAATTGCAAGATACATAGTTAGAAAAGTTTAGACTTTTTGAAACCACGTCCGTAAAAATAGAACAAATAGTGGTGATTAATTTTAAAAGTTATGAGGAAGACTGTTTAGGAAATTTCTATAGAAATTTCGAAGACAAAAATTTGGTAATATCTTAGAATATCGTAAAAATTCGAATCATTTGGAAATTTTAAAAATTTTCCATAAATAGGAAAAGAAACTATTGAAATATTCTAGAATTATTGAAAATTTTAAAAGTCTCGAAAAATAGTGTTAAGAAACTTTGTATAGCATTTCCAAACACTTCTTAGAAAACATTTTGGTAAAATATTAGAAAATAGTAAAAATTCTAAAAATCTGGAAATTATGAGAAATCTTACAATGGAAGATAAACTACTAAAAGATTTTAAAATTTTTGAAATCTCGTTTGGAAAAATATGGAAAAAAGTAATGGAAAATTTGAAAAGTCTCGAGAATTGTGTGTTTAAAAAATGTCTGTAGAAGTTTCAAAAATTTTAAAGAAGAAATATTGGAAAATTTTAGAAAACATTAAAATTCTTAAAATTTCGAAATTGAGAGAAAATTTAGCACGTAAAAATAAAAATAAAAGGTGCTGGAATATTCGAAAAGTTTTGAGGGAAAGTTTTTACAAAATTTCTATAGAAATTCCAAAAGTTTCGTAGAAAAATTTTTGGTAAAATTTTAGAAATTAGTAATAATTCTGAAAATCTGCTAATTGCAGAATATTCCCAAAGTTTGGAAGAGTAATTGCTAGAAAGTTCTAGAGTGTTCTTATCTTATCATATCTTATCTTGTGAGGAATTATGTTTAAAAAATTTCTATAGAAATTAGAAAAATATAAATAAATCTGGTAATGAAGATTATTCCAGAAAATTGGAAGAGAAACTGCTAGAAAATTCTTGACTTTTTGAAACCACTTTCATTAAATAAAAAAGGTGCTGGAAGTGTTTAAAAGACTCAAGGATTGTGTTTTTAAAAAATGTCTATAGAAGATTTAAAAATTTCAAAGAATAAATTTTGGAAAATTTTTAGAAACTAGTAAAATTTCAAAATTGCAAGAGAAAGATATTCCAGAATTTTTTAAACTTCGCCCGTAAAAAATATAACAAAAGGTGCTGGAATATTCGAAAAGTCTTGAGGGATAGTTTTTACAGAATTTCTATAGAAATTCCAAAAGTTTCGTAGAAATATTTTTGGTAAATATGGCAGAAAGACCATAGGTCGATAGCCGTAATAAAAATCAATTACGATTATATTGTAAATAACGAATGTATTCAATAATAAATAAAGATGTTTGTCTCTCTCTCTTAGAAATTAGTAAAAATTCTAAAAATCTGGTATTGCCGAATGTTCCCGCAAATTGAAAAAGAAGCTGCTTGAAAATTCTGAATTTTTGAAACCACTTATGAAATAAAACAAAATGTCATAAGGAATTAAAAAACTTTTAGAAAATATTTTATTAAAATCTTAAAAAATTGTAGAAATTCTAAAAATCTGGATACTGCGATAAAACTCTCAAAAGTTGGAAGAGACACTACTAAAAGATGTAAAATTTTGAGAATCCCAAAATTGTAAAAATTTCTCAAACATTTGAACAAAAAAGTGCTAGAAAAAAGTTTTGAAATGACGTCTGTCAAAATGAGGCATAAGATGGTGGAAAATTTTGGAAGTCTTGTGGAAAGGTGTTTAGGAAAAGTCTACATAATTTTAAAAAATTTTCTGAGAAAATAATGCAAAATTTTAAAAATATGAAAGAGATATTTCTTAAATTGTAGAATATTCACGAAAAATGGAAAAGGAACTGCTCCAAAGTTGTAGAAGAGAGACAAAAGCGGCTGGAATTTTTTTAGTCTCGATTAGGTGTTTCCAAATATTTCGTAGAAAAAGAACATTTTAGAAAATTCTAAAAATCCGATAATTACACAATATACCCGAAAATTGGGAACC
Source organism: Ontholestes murinus (assembly GCA_963969525.1). Lineage (NCBI taxonomy): Eukaryota > Metazoa > Arthropoda > Insecta > Coleoptera > Staphylinidae > Ontholestes > Ontholestes murinus. The sequence continues at coordinate 29,147,750 of OZ018387.1, forward strand.
AGAGAAACTGCTAGAAAGTTCTGGACTTTTTGAAACCACTTCCGTAAAATAAAAAAAGGTTCTAGAAAAATTTAAAGTCTTGAGGTGTTTAAAGAATTTCAATAGAATTTCCAAAAATCTCGAAAAATCAATTTTTAGTAAATTTTAGGAAATAGTAACATTCTAAATTTTATGGAGGAATGGCGTTTAGAAAATTTCTATAGAAATTCAAAAAAATTTTGAAGATAAAATTTTGGTATAATCCTAGAAATGAGTAAAAATTCTGAAAATCTGGAAATTCTGCAATTCTATTTTAAAACCACGTTTGTGAAAATCGAAAAAAAGTTGCTGGCATATTTTAAATGTTAGGGAGAATAGTATTTAGCAAAATTCTAAAGAAATTTTGAAGAAAATATTTTTGTAAAATCTTAGACAAGAGTAAAAAACCTAATCATTCGTAAATTGCAGAAAATTTTATAAGTTGGAAAAGATTCTAGAGTTTAAAAAAATTTTAAAAGTATTGAAAAAAGAAATTTCAATAGTAATTCTAAAAACTTCGAAGAAAAATTATTAGAAAAATCTGGTTATGTTATGAGCAAATTTTGAAAATATGGAAGAGAAACTAATAAGATTTAAAAAAATTTAAAATCTCGCCTATAAAAATATAACAAAAATTTCTGGAAAATTTTAAATGCTTTGAGGAATTTTTGTAAAATGCTAGAAAATAGTAAAAGTTCTAAAAATCTTGTAAAAAATTCTAGATTTTTTGAAACCACTTTAGCAAAGTAAAACAAAAGGATCCTGGAAATTCTCTCCTGAAAAACTCTTGAGAAAAAATGTTTAAAAAATGTCTATAGAAATCTCTAGATTTTGAGAAAATAAATTCTTGCAAAATTTTAGAAAATAATAAAAATTCTAAAAATCTAGTAATTGCAGAAAATTTCTAGAAATTCGAAAAGAAACTTTCTGAAGATTGTAAGAGAAAGTGCTAGAAAATTCTAGAATTTTTAAACCATGTCTGTAAAATTAACCCAAGGTGCTGAAAAGTTCTAAAACTCTTGAGGAATAGTGTTTAGAACATTTCTATAACAATTCCAAAAATTTTGAAGAAACAATTTTTGTTAATATCATAGATAATAAAGAATATTCTAAAAATCTGGAAATTGTGATAAAATTCTCAAAAGTTGGACATCTGAAAAATTTAAGTATTTTTGAAACGTCGCCCGTAAAAATATAACAAAAGGTGGACAAAAATGTCGTCAGGAATACTTTTTGGAAAAATTCTATAAAAATATTAAAATTTCGAAGAAAAAAAATTATTTCTCGAAATTTCTAAGAAGAAAATGGCAAAATAGTAGGAAATTCTGAAAATCGGAAAATTGTGGAAAATTTACCAAAATTTTAAGAAAAACTGCTAGAAAATTTTACATTTTTTGAAACAATGTCTGTCAAAAAAATGTCTTAAGGTAACGTGTTTAGAAATATTCTACAAAATTTTTATGAAATCTTAGAAAATAATGCAAATTTTTTGGAAAAGAAACTACTTCAATATTTTAGAATTTTTGAAACGACAGCTGTCTCGAAGAAAAGTGATTAAATATTTCAAATAAAACATTTGATAAAATGTTTGAAAATAATAGAAATTATTAGAAATCAGAAATTGGAAAGTTAAGTGTTAGTACCCTTAAAGATAAATCTTGCAATATTAAATATAAATTCTTGTAGAATGTTAGTAGATACTTGTAAATAAAAAAAGTTTTTAATAATCAAAAATAAAATTCTGTAAAAATAACTAAATTTCTAAAAATATATATTTTTTCCAAAAGTATAGGAATGAATTATTATTATTTTTAAAATAAACAATTTCTTCTCTCCGCTTTTAATTTTAAGAGATAAAAAAACCTGAACACATTGACCTATAGCTTCTCTTCCCACAATACATTCCGACAGAACGATTAAGATATATTTTGGATAAAAAAGAACTTGATATTACCATTTCAGATTTATAAAGAAATATTTGCGATCGACGAAAAACAAATTGTTTTATCATTTTCTCCGTGGTATTTTTTTATAATGGCGAAATAAAAACATGTTTACTACGTTCCAACCAGTAAATAATATTGTTTAATAAAACACGAAATATAATTTTTCGCTTCATAAATATATTTGTATGAACCGACACCGATCTGATGTGACATTTCGTATATAATCTCACCCCTCATCGTTACTTTTACTCACTCCAACAAATACAAACTTTTCTTATAAACGCAGAACAGAGCAACCGAATATAATTTATACACAACTTTCCGCAGACTCCTTGTAGCACTTCATAAATTATCAAACACGAATTCACTACTACAGAACTTTATCGTAATGAGAATATTTAATGGGGAATAAACATTTTTATAGGATTATTCAAATAGTTAACAGATAAAATAAATTTCATGGCAATTCTGCTACTAATGTAATTAAAATTTATTAAAGGTAAGGAATATATGTTTTTTTAATTATAAATCCATTTTATTGATTAAATATTTACATAATACGTAAATGAGTTGACTGATTAGAAATAATTAAATTGATTTAAAAAAAAATAAATGAGTCTATAATTTTTCATTACTATATTTAGTCAAGTTATATAGCAAGATAAATAATTTAATTAATTATTAAATGTTGTAAGAGTTATTAAAAATACCAAAAAATAGTTCAATTGCAAATTAAGTTGTTTACTACTTAAATAAATAAAATCGTGCAAACTGCCAATTTTTTCTGGACCACGTAAAAAAAATATATATTGATTTAATCGAAACCGACAAGGAGGAATTCGTCTACGGACATTTGGACGTGTGCCAAACTTTTGAAGCAACTTTTTTACATTAATAACGTACAGCTGCGCGCATAAATATATAGAAATCTAATTTCATGCCACTTTTTCCCGACAGGAATTGCATATAAATGACCGAATTCAAGTCCATTCGTAATCATTAGTGTTCGACTCGTTGGAAAAACTTGAGAACTTACTCATTCCTAACACGTCGTAACTGTAGTAAACATGGGTATAAAGTAGGCAAACAAATAGTTTTATTAAGTGGTTTTTAATAAATTATCATCTTTATATTTTCAATGTAATTTATTGTATTATAATTTGCACATTTTCTTATAATTTTGTGTTTAGTTATGATGGTTATAATTTTTGCACTTTATTTATTTTTTATTTCGAAAATGATATGTTAAATAATTTCATAAATAGAAGTAACCTGCAGCTACAACAATGCCCTATATTATTATTTCTTTTGTTAATTAATAATTAATCTATTGTTTTAATATTCATATTCATTTATTTTAGCGTAGTAAGTAGATGACGCAATCGTATGTAGGCGTTTTGCTTAGTGTGTAAGTTATAGTTTATATAAGCCACTGGCGCGCATGTATTTAATTAATATTAGATTTGTAATCCAGTTAGACACTTCCTGTGTTAATTCGTTATTAAATTAATTATTATGTTATTTCGTAAATTAAAATAACCCGAGTCGTAGTTCCCAGTCGCGTGACATAAATAAATAGTTTTAAAAAACCCAAATTATCGACCACGAAAGTTAACTGGCGCAGTCGTTCGGATTTTTTCCAAAGAGGGCCTGAGAGAACATCAAGCCCCTTTCGTTCAACGATTAATTGGAAAGAACCTACATCATCTCCACGTCGTCTCTGACCCGAGCATTCTCAAGAAATCGAGAACACCAGTCCAAAGGCAGCAAATTCTAATCAATTGCCCCGACAAAATCCACCTCAGTTACCAAACCCAACACCCATGTCGATATCAACGACATATACAAACAGACCAAGTTTATACAACCTCGATCAACCGGGCACATCCTCTGAAAATATTAATAACAAAACTAGTTATACCGATGAGAAAGAAACAGATAGTTTTTTAGGTTAGATCGCCTCGGAACAAAATCAGTTGAATATTTAGGAATAGTAAATAATGCGAGTAAATTGCCATTTATCGTAGACCCAATAATGGATTCTGGAAGCACACGTTTAGCTAATAAATTAGACAAAAATCTCATTAGAAACGATCCTTTTGAAGTAACCAGTGCCCATGGTACTTCCCATGGAACACACAGTGCAATCATTTCACTAAAAAACCTTTTTAAAGGTAATTTCGCATCAAAACTTAAATGCTACATATTTGATTTTCACTCATCTTTCGATATTCTATTAGGGATCGATAATATGTCCAAAATTAACGCGTGTGTAGATTTTAATAAAAATTTAGTAATTACACTATATACCGAAATTCCATTTAGATTTCTGGTTTTTACCAAAACATATCGCTATCCAGAAATACATAAAGTAGAAGTAAGTAAAAAGATATAAGAAATGTTAGAACAGAACATAATTAGACCATCTCATAGCACATGATCCTCCCCAATTTGGATAGTACCTAAAAAATTAGACGCGTTAGGCCAGAGGAAATGGCGTGTTGTTTTTGACTATCGCAAACTAAACGAAAAAACTACTATAGGTGGCCGTTACCCTCTTCCTAATATTTCTGACTTACTAGACAAACTAGGCAAAGCACAATATTTTACGACATTAGATTTAGCATCGGGATTTCACCAAATCGAAATTGATAAACGAGAATATCCCTAAGACGGCGTTCAATACTGAAAACGGACATTATGAGTTTTTGAGGATGCCTTTTGGATTAAAAAATGCCCCCGCGACGTTCCGACGCGTTATGGACGATATTCTACGTGGTATACAAAACGAATTGCCTTGTTTATATGGATGACATTATAATTTTCTCCACTAGTTTACATGAACACGTTAACAGACTAACTGAAGTTTTCAAAAGACTAAGAGAGTCTAACTTTAAAATTCAATTAGACAAATCAGAATTCCTACGAAAAGAAGTTTCTTATTGGATTCGCAAATGTGCACTCGAATTGAGTAGACGTAAAGATTCGTCAGTGTCTTTGAATTAAAATTTCATAGTTATTACTCGCAATTATGCCTAGTGGAGTGGTTACTCGCAGTGCCTCCGATAACGATGAGGCTCTTTTGCAACGTATTGTAGAAAGGGTGCTCACCAACCAAGACTTTATTAGTAAGCTGGCGAATAAACTACATGAACAATTTGACATTACTATCCAAGGATTAACTGCTAAGGTAGCCTCATTAGAGAAAACCGTTTCCACCATGGAAGTAACGTTGGATAACTCAGATCAACTACTCAAAGGTAAAAATTTAAGAATATTTGGGTTTCCTGCAATAAATGGCGAGTCGCTAAATTCTACTATCGCAAGCTTATGCACAAATAAACTGGACGTGGCTGTTAATCCGTCGGATATTGAACGTTGTCATCACGTCAAAGGTCAACAATCGGCTGTTTTTGTTTCATTTTACAACAGACAATTACGCAACAAAATATTTAAATCAAAACGTCTATTAAAAGGCTCTAAAATTGTTATTCGTGAAGACTCAAAACAAACACGAATGGCATTAGTCAAGGAAGCGACTAATATTTTTACAAACAAAAACGTTTTTACGAACCATGGCAGTGTGTACATTAAACTTCCCACTGGTATAAGAAGAATTCAATCATCAAGTGATTTATACAATCTCCAATCCTCATGATAAAGGAGACAAGCTGACCCACCTATACTACTCGAACATATTGATCATTCGGCACGCGAAACTTATCATACGCTCCTATTTTTTGTGAAGATTTTTTTTCTGTGTTAATTTGATAGGTACTATTCTCAGTTTCATTGTTACTTTTATATTTAAATACGTTATTGTTTTAATATAAATTTACCCTTTTCAACGCCATGCAGTAAATATATCTGTTTGTTACTATTTATTGTATAAAATGTTAATAAGCGCATGTTAATGTAAGATCTCTTTTACCTAAAGTGTATAATATACAACAATTAAATCAAAACTAAAAAGAATATATTATTGGCCTAGCATGAGGAAGTCTATTCAAGATTACATAAATAACTGTGAAACTTGCTTAGTCTCAAAATATGAACGCAAACCCTTGAAAATAAAATTCAATAATACCCCCACCGACATGAAACCGTTCGAAATAATACATATCGATTGTATCGCGTTAGAAAATGCTAAATTTCTGACCATAATAGACTAATTTTCAAAATACATCCAGATGTACAAATTAAATTCCTACCAAGCTATCGAAATCGCGACTAATATAATCAAATCCTTTTGTCACCATGGAACTCCAAATTTAATCATATCAGATAATCACCTAGAATTTAAAAATACCGCAATTAGGGAACTTTTAGAAATTCACCATATCAAAATTCATTTTATCAGCTCGCAACATCCCGAATCGAACGGAATAGTAGAACGCGTTCATTCAACAATTGCGGAACACATTAGACTACTAAACAATCAAAATTTATATAAAAAAGAACCAATCGAATCTAAAATCTTATATGCTATCTTGGCCTACAACAATTCGATTCATTCGACAACTAAACTTAAACCTTTTGAAATAATTTCTGGGCATATTGATAATAACTCTCTATTAGATCTTGACTTAGAAATAGCACTAACAAACAATTACGTCCAAACTCACAATACTAAAGTTAAACTATTATACGAAAAAATTAATGATACAATAGCCGAAAACAAAACTAGAGCTATTGAAAAACGTACTACAACACGCGAAGAAATTCCAAAAATTCCAGAAGAAGCGTTTATTCAAGACAGACAAAAACAATCAAAAACAAAAAATAGATATAAAAAAGAAATAATCAATAGTGTAAACCCCGACCGAAAGACTGCGGAAATTGAAACTAGACATCATAACCAAGTAGGAAAAATTCACATATCAAACATAAAAAGGCCAAGGAAAAAAATATTTCACACTAAAAACATCTTAAATTTATAAATTGCTTAAAAACGAAAGATATTATTGAAAATAATAATGTTGTAGAAGTAAGAGACGATTTATTTAATGCCCCTTTAGACTTTTCGAATGCTAACTCCGTAAGTCAAGACTTAAAAATGAACAAGGGCATAGCAAAAGAATTTAAATTAAGGTTTGGCAAAATTAGGGAACTCTACAAACAAAACCCACAAGTCCACTCATTATTCCATTTAAAAGAAGACAATAGATACATCATATATCTGATTACAAAACAATACCACTTTAATAAACCTACGTTAAAAGACCTTTTCAACATTTTAATTAATTTGAGACAATTTTGTATTAATAATAAAATAACAAAACTGGCAATCCCCAAATTAGGCTGCGGACTCGATAATCTAAATTATAAAACTGTAAAAATCATGATACAAATAAACATTTATATACTAGATGATCTAACATCCGGTTCTTCTAAAAATTAAATAATAATAATAACCAATCGGATTCGAAATTAAAGACATTACAAAAAACGCAGGGTTAATACCCATAAATCTAGGAAAAGCTAAATTAGAAAAATCTAAACACACTTTAGTACACCACTACAATTTATAACCTATTTATAAAGAATTCGAGAATCTAAATGCTCAATATGAATTTTTGAAAGAAACGACGAATAATATTTCAAAATTTAAAAACGATTTCCAAAACTATGATAAATTGCTAAATTAGTCCAGAAATGATATAATCGAAAAAATAAAGACAATTCAACTTAGTGTCAAAAACAAGCGGATTAAAAGAGGATTCATTGATGGATTGGGTACGGTAATTAAAGCTATAAGTGGTAATATGGACGCTTATGACAATGAAAGAATAAATAAAGTACTAAAACATTTGGCAAACAATGAAAACAATCTCCAAAATCAATTGAAATTTGACTACAGTGTTAATAAAAACATTATTCAAAATTTTAACAAAACCGTTAAAGATATTTCACACAATCAGAACACACTAGAATCTATGATCAAGCAATTATACGCGATATTCAAAGAAGATGTCGATCATCAACATATCCTGTTCACGAAAGATCTATACAATCAGCTGATCTTACTTTTTGGCATAATTGGAAATTTTCTGCAAAATATTATAAATTCTTTAGCCTTCTGCAAATTACAAGTCTTGAGCTCAGACATAATTAGGCCTCAGGACCTGTACGAAGAATTAATCAAAATTTCAACCCACTACAACGAAGAACTACCATTTGAACTAAAATCAGAAAACATACTTAACTTCGAATCACTAATAACTGTCGATTTTAGAATTGAAGAAACACAAATTCACTACATTCTATCTTTACCCATCAATTACGAACATCCATTTAGTTTATACATGATGTACCCCATCCCTACAAAGTAGGAGTCAGACTACGTTACTATAATTCCGAATGTTAAAGTTTTACTAAAATCAAATATTAACCAAAAAATATTGCCTCTAAGTGACTTGTGCTTTGATAGCAACAGTCAATTTCAATGCAGTAATGACTTTTAATTTTTAATTTCCAAGCGAAAAAATTACTACTTAATGGAACTTTGGATTTATGCAAATTCACCAAACTTGAAATTAAGAGTGATCACCTAGAGAAACTACCATATACCAACAAATTATTAGCTGTCTTCCCATACAAAGAAGGAATCAAGATCATTTGCCCCGAACATGAAGAGACTCGCTACCTACAAGGAGTCTTCCTAATCGAACCGAACAAGTGCGACCTTGTGTAAAAAAACAATAAAGTGCCGAAGTTAGAAGAGACATAGAGAAGCCCAGTGTTCATAAGTGCATCCGAACTAAAAATAAACCCCTACAAACTGAGCAACTTTACTATAAGACTTAAGAGACTTAAACTAGAAGACGTCCCCGTGTTTGCTCAAGTGTCCAACATTACAGAAATATTCATTCCTCTTAAACCCAGTGCATGAACACTCTTTGTACATGTGTTAATCCCAATAGGTACAGTGGCCCTAGGACTTAAATATTTTAGGACCAAAAAGGTGGTCGTCACCCCTAAGGACTTCTCTCCCACGGTGTGCCGAATCTGAGGGGGGAAGAGTAACCTGCAGCTACAACAATGCCCTATATTATTATTTCTTTTGTAAATTAACAATTAATCTATTGTTTTAATATTCATATTCATTTATTTTAGCGTAGCAAGTAGATGACGCAATCGTATGTAGGCGTTTTGCTTAGTGTGTAAGTTATAGTTTATATAAGCCACTGGCGCGCATGTATTTAATTAATATTAGATTTGTAATCCAGTTAGATACTTCCTGTGTTAATTCATTATTAAATTAATTATTATGTTATTTCGTAAATTAAAATAACCCGAGTCGTAGTTCCCAGTCACGTGACATAAATAAAAATAGTTTTTAAAAACCCAAATTAACGACCACGAAAGTTAGCTTAGATTTATAAGATTAAAAACAAGTAGTATAAGGATTTAAGAAAAGAATATTCAGTTCGAAAATGTTTTGAATTTTTTACTTAAAAATGTATCACCAAATGAATACCAATAAAATTATATTAAGTTATTTTACATATCCTCATTTTTATTTCTACTTTTAACATTTTTATTAGCAATTTAAAACACTTTTGTATTTCAAGCCAAAACATTTCTTTGTTAACAATTTCCACAGAAATGCATTTGTAGTATTTTTATACTTTGTTTTCAAGTATTGTTTTCGTGATTTTTTTAAAAAAATTTTTCGTGTTACACTATGATTATCATTATAAAAATTAAAAATAAAGAATTTTGGGCAATTAATTCTATAAAAAGTCACCATTTAGATATATTTCGTAAATACTTGTTTTAGTTTCAATCTACGTTTTAAATCACACGTTTTTCATGCTATTTTAAAAGTGTTTAAAGTTTATTTACCTGAATATCCTGTCTTTAGCGTTCCAATCACGAACTAGGCGACGTTTTCAGGAGCTGCTGAAACACAAAACGATTTAATTAAATAATGAACATCTTAAGCGTTATATAGTGTCAATAAGTTTAAATTTAATTACAGTTTGATGTATTTGTAAGACGGAAATTTTACCTGATCATATGAGTTTTTTTTTTCAGGTATTAAATTATCACACGTTAAATTATTCAAACAGGAAAATCGTATCGAATATTCATGAGAGCCGAGTATATTTAACTGATTGTTTTCGGCGTAAAACGAAATGCGATGTTTATTTTTGGAGTTTAGCGAAAAACGTATTTTTGAATAATAAGAATAATCGATTGTTCATTCGTACGTGCGATTTTAAAATTTCGCCACTCAATTAACCGCAGATGTAATTACCGTGGACGACGTCTCCGCTTTTAATTGCGGCATAAAACAAAAGGCACTGCTCAAAGTCTAGTTTTAAATCATAAGTCATTAATTATGATGCGGCTTGGGCGTGGGAATGAGAGTCGACGGTTTTTGGGATATTAATTAGGCGCTGTTGTGCGCAGAAAGTTGGCCTAATGAATCAAAATGTGTTGATTAGTTATCGTTTCCATTAAATTCACACTTGGCCCTTGTCAACGAAATATATGTACGGTTTTAATATCGTGGGGCTATTTAAGTAACAGTCTGTCAAAGGTTTTACATTTTAATATGTTAATGTGTTAATATAATAAAGTGAATAAATTTTGTTAACAGCTGAACAATATTTTTTAGTATTTTTTTTAAACTATAGATTTATATTATTTAAAATATTTCCCATACTTAACTTTTTTTGGCCTCATAATCAAGTCCAAACAAGTTAAGCTTAAAAAAGTATGCGGAATATTTTGATTTATTTTAGACAATATAAATATATAGTATAGAAGTATACAAGTTAAAAATGAGATTACTTTAAAAATTTTCTATCTTATGAAGTATATTATTTTTTCTACTACCCTTTATAAAAAGACAATTTTCGTCACCGAATACTCCAGCGAAAATTTGAGTTCCGTCACTAGTGAGAGAAAATCCCATAACGCTAACTTTCGTCACTAGGGACGAAAGTTACCTACAAATTTTCACCTCCGTCTAGTTGCCTACTGTCACTATATCGTGTCATTATTAAACGTCAGTTTTTGAATTTGTACTGTTCGTAACTTCATCATATCATGATTTCTGATTCAGTAAGTGATTTAGATCTTTCCAATACTGCACCAGAAATAGTAAATCAAGCTGAGAAAACCTATATGGATTTATTATCAGAAAAATCGAAAAAGAGGTATAAAAAAATATATGCAAAATTCATGGAATTTAAGGCAGATAATCGCGTAAATTCATATTCACTGTGCTATTTGCATATTTGGCAAAGTTGTCGGTAAGTAATTTAAATATGATCTGTAGTTTTGTAATTTTTAATTCAAAATAAAGTATTTGTTTATATAATAAAAGTCTGTTAGTCTCATAGGTAAGGTAGTTGAAAAAGTATAGTGTTTAACTCGTCGAAAGCATTTTTTTAAGCTCGCGAACATTACCAAACTCGGCTTCGCCTCGTTTGGTAAACTGTTCTCTCGCTTAAAAAAATGTTACTTTCGTCACTCGTTGAACAATATACTATTTATTTATAAGTGAACTGTAGTAGTAGTAGTAGTAGTAGTGTTAGGCTATCGACCACGTGGTCCTTCCGCCATGTGTCAATTGTGTATTTGTGCGTGTGTAAATGAGCTTGTTACTTTAAAGGATCGCCCCCGTCACTCTAAAGCACCATTAATTGTATCCCAATGAAGTGAATTGTATTTATTTGTTTTTTTAGAATTCATATTGATTTAAATAAATCTAGACATCGCCCATATATATTTTTTTGAAGTTTAACGTCAACGCTAAAAAATTAGATCAACTTTAAAATTTCAGTGGATGAAACGGTATAAAAGAAAACATTTACAAAAACGATGGACGAAGAATTGCTCACTATACCAAAATGTGCCATCATCATCACATGGCTGTTATTTCTAACTCTGAGCTTTCAAGGCGGTGACCAGCAGAAGGATGATAAAGGAGAAGAAAGTGGAGATAAGAAAGAAGAATGAAGAATTTGAAATGGTTAAGGGTATATTTTTGTAAAAGTTTTAAGATTAATACAAATTAAGAATAATCGATTGATTAATTAATTTTGCATGTAGTTAAAATTGTTTCTTTACATATTTGCTCACATTATAAGTAAAATAATATATCTCTGTCATGCATGAAAGATAAAGATTAAATACAATACAATACCTTACATACCCTCTTAAAACAAACTACCAGGTAATGTAAACAAATATTGAAATTTCTCAGCCATATAGAGCACAAAATAAATTGCTTTAAAATTTGAAAATATTAGGATTGTTTCATAAAATATTTGAACTTCAAACTGTTTACAAATAAAAACATGTTGGGGATCTGATTGCATTTTGAGTACGTAAAAACGTTTATTGTATTAATTTTGGTGTTCCGTTAATTTGAAACCTTCTTTTGTATCTTCTACGGTTATTTATTGCTAAAATAACGAAATGAGAGTAAGAGTAGATTCTTTGCAGTGTCTGGTAGAAGAGGCGCGAAGACTGCGGCATGAAAGGTTATAATGAGTTTTTTCGGAGCCTCCATGAATGTTTCTTTGGTTGTAGTTGCTCTTACAAGATAATTTATGGCATCTATCATCGATTCTAGTTTGGCTTTGAATAAAATCTTAATCCTCAGTAAATAAATGTCGATCGATACATAATCTCTTGGTAAATATGCGTGAGTCGGTCTTCTGAAGATATTGTAGATTATTTTTAATCAGATATTCCTCAAATCTCGAATATTACCTTTGATGGTTTCTAGTTAATGATCTAAAGGCAGATATGTAGAGCTATAGTTATAAGATGGATTTTAACTCGGCAGGTCAAGATATATGATGTGTCCCTTCGAGGATGATTAAATACATTTTCATGGTTAATTTTTCTACGGTATTTGATAGTATATTATATATTAATGTAAGCTAATGCTAAGCCTCTATACATCATACATTGCATGACTGTCCTGTTATTCGAGACGAATCATTGTTATTAGATATGGTAGAAGAATATTCCAGAGTGGCATGATTTCTACCAATTAGCTTTCCCTTGTAGTATGCATGTGAATCCTTAAGGTTACGTTAGGAGTGGTCAAATTAAATTAAATGAGATTATGCCTTAATCTTCGACTGGAGCTGATGGCTTCTATTACATCCTCTCGTTTAAAATTACTTAGCTTAAAACGGTAATTATAGAAGCCTTTAAATTTATTCATATTATATAAAACTTCTTCTAAGAGAAGAGAGAAGAAGAAGACGGTAGAATGAGCCGGAATAACCGTAGTGACATGTTATGTGCCTGAGACGATATAATATTAGTAGAGCCTGTATTTACCTACTTTGAGATGTCTTCGCTCACGATCCGTGACTATATTCATTTGAAAGCTATTGTCATTGCGCATCTTTTTCAGTATATGTAATTTCATTGAAGCATAAACAACATTTTTTTATATTCATTTGAATATGTCGAACTTTGTGCTAGAAAAAGTGTTTTTGCGGGGAGTTCTTCTTACTTTAACATGAAGAAAAGTGCTACCGAAAGTCATAGTATTTTAGTAGAAGTTTATGGTGAACATACTCTTGCTGAAAGAGCGTGCCAGAAGTGGTTTAAAAGTGTCGATTTCAACTTAGAAGACGATGAACGACCCGGACAGTCAAAAAGTTTTGAAGATGAAGAATTGGAGGCATTGCTTGATGAAGATGCGTGTTGAAATCGGGTCAGACGATCAAAGAGGACCTATACCGAACATAATTAATTTGTTTGAAGAGAGCGATTGCGGAAAATCGACCAGAATATGCAACCAGACACGAATCCATATTTTACATCATGACAACGCTCGGCCACATGTTTCAAGACCGGTTCAAAACTATTTGGAAAACAGTGGGTGGGAAGTTCTACCTCACCCACCTTATAGCCCAGACATAGCCCCTCCTTATTACTACTTGTTCAGATCAATGCAGAATGCCCTCACCGGAATACGCTTCACTACAAAACAGGGTATCAAAAATTGGCTCGATTCATTCTTCACCACCAAGCAAGAGAAGTTCTTTTGGGATGGAATCCACAAACTGCCAGAAAGATGGGCACATGTAGTTTCCAATGGACAATACTTTGATCATTGAGTGTATAACCATTTTTTTTTATAATAAAGCCTTAATTTACGAAAAAAAAACCGCATGAATTAATTCATACTCCTGACAATTTACTTGATTCGAAATGTATGTAATGTCCTAAACCATAAATTACATCAATAACAAAAATAGAGATTAGCAATTACTATTTGGACATTTTAACTGACTTTGGTTAGGACGGTATCTTTTTTTTTAACTTTAATGTTTAGGATGCCTTCTTCATAGGTTAACTTTTCTAATTCATCATCTCTGTTCTAAGTGACACCTTTGACTCCTCACCACGTTGATTTCGGAAAGTATTTCTGCATAGACACCTAATATGATATTCCCTAGAGGGTCCAACTGGTAAACCTTTTTGTCAATGATTTTATCCAAGATCTAGTGAAATTCAAACCTTCTACGTATGCACAAAATTTTTAATTAATTCTAAGTGAGAAATTTTTATTTCGCTTATTTGCGATATATTGTTTCGTCACTTTCTGGCTTTTTTAGGTGGATGACGTTCATTCTTGCAATTGATTATTTGTAGGTTTTATACATTTTATTTGGAGGAGGCCACTGGTTGGAGCTTCGAAGGTTTTAATCGGATACTTCATAAATTTTATATTGATTGTGGTGTCTTCATAATCTCTTCGTTCCCTAAAAATCTGGTGATGGCGTAGCACCAAAAGCGTAATCGCCAACATTAGTTAAGGATGACTATCTTAGACAGGCGGGTTTGAGAACCTAGCGCTAGGGATATCCAAATGAAAGGGCACGAAATGTCACTGCGTACAAATACAGTCCTTATATATACCATACGCCTGGGTACAGCGTTTCGATTCATTAACGAGCTGAAGGATTCCATATTCTCGGAACTCTTGTGGCCAATTCTAGGCGTGTTACCCTGAAAGCGGGTAGAGACGCGTTATCATAGAGGGTGTTTAGTTTAGTTTAGTTAAGTTTATTTGTACAAGATAGCGTTCACATTGCCAAATTCGACGATTGAAGAGCAGCAAGGCGTTATCCTATTTCTGACAGGGGAAGGTGTTAAGCCGGCTGCTATTCATCAGTGGGTAATTACCGTATGTGTGGAAAACTGCATGCCCGACGAATCAGTAAGAAAATGGAGTGTTCGTTTTCGTGCGGGCCTTGAAAGTTTGGTTGATGAACCGAGACCAGGACAGGAAAATACAGTCATCACGACCGATCTCTATCTAGATCACGTCTACCTGAATCGGTGTGTCATATTTATTTATTTATTGAAACTGTACAAAATCCTGTTTGTAAAATACATATAACTATAAACTATATAAAGAAATCAAAAACAATTTTGCTCACAGGACTTGCAGGCGGAGTTCACGTTTCACAGCTATGTGTTCTTCAACTCAGACCCAATAACTTTCTTCTTCTGTGTGTGCCTCTGAACTTTAGATAACGGAAACTCACCTAATGTGTATTTTTGCCATTTAGACAATATTAAGGCCATTTTTGGCGCATTTATTCCCAATTTAGGTGGGACTCTTTTCTGACATTTTATTGTCAAATGTGACAATAGATTGCGAATGTTGGCGGTGAAGTTGAATTTCAGCATTGGAACAGTGAGGACAACAATCTTTTTGGATATCATGAAGACTCCGCTTTCCTCGAGGGGATCGTCACAGGTGATATGAGGTTGAACCATCACTACGAGGCAGAGACAAAGCAGGACAGCTTGCAGAGGAAGCATACTTCGTCACCTCGCCCTAAAATGTTTTTATCCATGGCATTAGTAGGCGAAATGTTGTTCAGTGTCTTTATTTACGTCCAAGGTCCATTATTTATTGAATTTCTCGAGCACAGAAAACAATTAATTTCAATGTGTACTGTGAGGCACTCCGAAGACTAGGCAGGTTTATCAAGAACAAAAGACCGTCCACATATCTTCAGAGTCACACACGTACAACTGAACTGATTAAGTTCAAGTATAACCCTACAACCCGGATATCTAGCCCTGCGATTTTCATTTGTTTGACATCTGAAAGGGCAGCGCTTCAACTCGAACGAAAAACTCAAGGACGCTGTGAAAGACTGGGTTTCGTCACGGTCATAGAAGTTCTGGGATTACGGAGTCCTTCAGCTCGTTAATCAATAGTATCATTGTGCTTGAGCCTATGGTTTATACTGTGAATAAAGACTTCGTTTATACCGACAGCCGACAGTGTCGTATACCTTTTTATTTGAACATCCCTAGTAGTTAGAAAATATTTTAAAACACTCTTAATTACGATGACCTAAGTTTTCTTTCCATGTTTCCTAACCATAGCCTTAAGATCAGTACTATTTTTATTTATTTATTGGGAATGAACTTTTTATTCCCGTCTTTTCTAGAGTTATCCAACTGTTTCAGAAGAACTTGTATTTTCTGCTTAGAAATACACTGAGCATCTTTTCCATGATGTTTGTTATGTATTGGATGACGGCTCTTAGGTTGTGGGTTTTTTTGCAGGACAGTATTTAACATAAATATCGGGTAACATGATAGTCCACCTGAATAGTTTTCTAGTAGTTGATTATAGTAAAAAGTAAGGCATGGTGATATGACCATACAGTGATTGCTAATCTTTATTTATGTTATTGATGTGATTTATGCTTGAGATCTTTACTTTGTCCTACATTTCAAATCAAGTAATAAAATATATGTTGTTGTTATCACACACGATTTTTATTAACATTCATTATTAATCTACCTAAATTAATACGACTCATTGTGGCTTTTAGATGAAGAACTGTTGCTATGAGAACGTTTTCTTATCTGGATGTAGAATTACATTTGCATGTTTTCGGCGTGAAGGTTCCTATAAGGATGCATGTGTATTTTTCCGGTCACATTGGTAGTAGTCCAGATAAATCAAGAAAGACCTCTCATTCCATTTATTTGAATTTTTAAATTTTTTAGAAGTACTAGCAAAGACGATTGAATGTTCTCTTGTATCTGTAGAGACCCTTTAAAAGAGCTTGGACCTCCTGTTTGAGAATGTAATGTACCTTTGTCATTCATGTTGTGTCTGTATAAAACACCATTTCAAAGTCCTATATGTCCTGCGGTTCTAGGCTTGGTTCTTAGAACATAATCATATTTAAGAAATTTTTTCACTGTTTTTGAATCTACCTGAACTTTGCTTATAGGAAGAATGAGGAAATTTCTAGATTTTTACAGCATAATCATATTTTTCGTAATCAGTCCTTGAACTTTTCTTAAAGGGGAATGAGGACTATGGCGCGAAAATTTCCATTTTTCTTTTAATTCTTGGTGGTAAATACTGTCACTGTCAGAATGCTTATGTATTCTTCCGGTGATGAGATTGCCTTAAATCTTTAATTTTAATCGACGGTGGTATATTACAAAATTAAAGTGAAAGGGTTTAGCTACGTTTGGACTTTCTTAAGATACAATTTCCTGTAATTATTCTTGGTATGTCTATGTGATTTGTTTTGATTTCAAGCGGTTATTCGTGTATTATAATGATTGCCTTTCCAGAAAATATTTAATAATGACTCGCAACTTCATAGTCCGTCTGACTAACCTTTCTCTGTTTGGCAAACATAGTACATCAGCCAACTAAAATTCATAAATTAGTTCACGGCTATTTTTTTACTTACACTGTGGTTTCTTCAGGCATAGAACTCTTCTTGCAAAAATATTTTTCCAATAAAGTAGATTGTTTATAGGTCCTCAACATTTCGTTTGGAGAAGGTGAGGTCTGTGGCGTGGGACGTTATAATTCTTCAGATACTTCATAGTCACTACATTAACTTGTAGCATCTTATCTATAATAATAGAGTGTTTTGCGAACATTATTCTGTTTTTTATTGCTTTTTTGTTTTATGTTTATGCTGTATTGTAGATGTTCCGCCTGAAAATATAGCAGAGTTTAGTGTTTCCCGACATCAAAAAGTTTGAGAACCAAGGAGTTTAAGAACTCTTTCATAGGAATATCTTTAAAATTATTTATTGCTGTGACTTAGATTTCTTCCAACATTATTCTTCTTTAAGTGACGAACTGATAATGTGAGGACGAATTTTCTTCCGAATAGAGCAGATTTTATGTCCTCTGCGATTTCTTAGGCTGGGGCGTGAAGTAGATTTTTTGGATATGCCATGAATAATACGACAGTAGTTTTTCTCACTTTCCTAAAGAACATAAGATCACGATAATAGAAGTTTCCTAAGCCTAATCTAAACCTGTACCTACGCATACAATTGATTTTTCTGAGTATCCTGATAGGAAGACAGAAGAAAATGTTTTAAATACTTCTTTTAGGTCTCAATTTTCAATCATATCTGACAGTACAAAAATATTTTCTAAGTAAGCGAGTTACTTTACACGATGCAGCTTGACATATCTTAGACAGAAGGTATTTCTTGTTGTAAGTGATATAGAGTTCTTATAGTCAGCGAATGCGATTATATTTGTGTAAGAAATAAAGTAAACCAAATATCATTCGACTTATCGGGCAATCACTAAGCGTTTTATATAAAAAAATCCTATTAATTCAAAAAAATTACCCTTTTTCCCCTTCAGGGAACATTTTAAAAGCTTATAATATACAATTTTACCAAACTAAGTTAACACAATTGTTGCGTATTATAATGGCCCTTACATAAAAACAACTGTATAATATTCTTATGTAGCATTATTTATATAAAAATTTTGTTACATTTGAACACGTACATGTTTTCAAATGATATGTTATTAACAAAATAATAATAAAGTTGCATTTAATTATTTCGCCAGTAATTATTAAACAATATTTAGTCGTATGTTTACGTAAACACAAACGAGATTGCTTTATAATCAATTACGTTCCCATAACCACCGCCAAATAACAATTATTATTAATTATAACATCTGATGGTAAATGAAATATTATTTTAAAGTGATTGTAACTCCTGAGATATTCCAAAACCAATAGTTTTAATAAATAAATAAGATTGGGCTGAAACACCACCGGTCGATCGCCGATGCAGAAAACAACATAGAGAAGAAGAATAGTAATTGTCTTATTATCGAATGTAATACTATCTTCAAATTAAGATGTTTATCTCTCTCTCTCTCTCTCTAAATAAGATTGGTTACAGGTCACAATCCAATTTATAAAAATTTATAAATCATTTATTAAATGAATTATCACTAATAATTCATTTAATTTACATGATTTATTAATTGGATAGACGTTTGATTAAACTATAAAAATTAACAATAATTAAAAAATTAATTAATTAAATTATAAAGTAAAATTAAAATTAATTCATTACACTTGCCACAAGTGATGACAATTATACCTTATGTTTCAAGTTATTTTATTGCATTAAATATTTAAATGTACTTGGTGAAGTTGTGATGTGGCATAATGAACACATATACGGACACATAGGAAAAAACAGTAATTAAACCAATTATTATACAGGTCTAAGTGGTTTCATTAATTCAATTACACCTAAAACCTGGTTTAAATATTTAATTAGCCTTTCGTCGGCCATAATTATGTACGCCTGGAACCGTGTGTAATTTATCTGGCTGAAAACGCACTCTAAGTAGAAATAATTACTTACTTCGGTGTAATTTATTTGTTGGAAATTGGACTTAACCTTACAAGAACGATTGTCATAAAAAATTATATTAATATAAATTATTACCTAATTTAAGCTAAAGCTTTTATAGTACTTTAAAATGCTAGGCATTGCAAGTCTGAATTGTGTCTTCTAACCGTACTGATTAAATGATAGGTAAGTGGCCACTTACTAATTTTTAAGTATTATATTTTGTTTTGTCGGGGGTGTTGTTAATTACTATTATTATTATATCTATATTATTCTAGATGTACTAAAACCTTAGCATGTATGTTTTAACAAAATAAAATATTTCCAATAAATAAATCACTTAATCCATCTTCAGGTTTCACTCTGCCTCCAATAAAATCTCAGGTATGCTCTACGGAATAGAGGGTGGGTAAGAGGCCACCCACTCGACCTACATATACATTTACAAAGCAAAACCGCAAGTTCTGCTTTTACGATTTTATTGTATGAGTCAATCAATTCATGAGTAAAAATATAACTTTATTCTAAATGTAGATGTAGGATGGATGAGTGGCCTTTTATTTAACCGCTAATTAATATAATGTAAATGAGGATTTATCAGTGAAAAAGTCATATATAAGAACATTTTAAAACACCCTACCTGACTTTAATTTCGTGCCAAATATTTCACATTTCAGTTACAATAACACATGCCTCGTTTTTGCAATTATAAATATTATAAAGAAGCAATATTTAAATGTCTCCAACAAATTTTACTAATAAGACAGTTAGCATTCGTCCAACTTACATAACTATTTGCATTAATTGGAGAATGTTTTAAAGAAAACCAACTAACCCTGATCATACATTTATACCTAAACTAGCATTTTAGCGTCTGATTCGAAAAGGATGCAAGTAATTTTACTTTTAAGATTACTTTATTTAAGATAAAACCTTATATAAAAGATAATATTTTCATTACACATTAAATTAGCTTTATTTATTAAAATAAAACTGTTTGTACCTTCTGCTGACTGCAGGATGAGCTAAGAAAAATGTACACATTGTAACTGAAACCCAGATTTTAAAAGTCTGGGCTTGAGTTTAAATGTAGATGTACACTACATCGCTAATTCAAATTTTTACACTTGAATGGCCTCCTTATGTGTTTGTTCTCCTTGTAACCTTCACTTAATTTTTATCGATTTCTCCAGTTTTTTTTTGTTTGTTTTATTCTTTCTCTGATATAGATCAAAGTTCTTTATTTTTAAATTCTTATCCTGTCTTTTCTCGCCAGTTATACATCTTTGTACTTGTTGCTATCAGCTTCGATTAACCTTTTGCAGTTTTCGAGTTTCTTGATAATCTTCAGGAGTCATGTGAACCCCGCCTTCAAGTCTTGCGATATAAATTTCAAAGTTATTGTAAACGTATATTATTTTCTATATTTTTTATAGGACTTGTAAAGTCAATAAACTAAGCTAAACTAAAATGTTTTCTTGTTTCCTTTCAACTTAATTTTTCCATGAGGTTCAAGGAATACCAATATGGTGAAGATAGTTTTTTTCAGGTAGAAGACGCTTAGCATACGCTATTTTAGAAGAAAGTATCTTTCTCCTGCCATTATCCAACTCGGGTTAAGGTTTTTCTGGATTATTTTTACGTTTCTTTCTATCTTTACACATGCTAACAACCTTATATGGGGATTTATGCTAATCTCTATTCTGCGTTTCAATAAGACTTTAAATGCAAAATCTTGGCTTCGGTTTGAATTTTGGTGTAACCACTCTATATCACTAAATCAAATTTTAACATTTCTTAGCGTTTTCTTTAATGACCTCCTAGTTTGGTTCTGTTTTTAGGGTATATTTTACTAAATTGCTTATTTGTTTCCTTTATAATTTCCTCTTCTGTTACGCCAATTTCTCCAAGTTTCTTGTTTTTCTTATTGCTTTGGTTCCTTTTCTGATCGATATCAAATATCTTTTCTTCAAAATACTTATCCTGCAATTTCTGCATCTTTGTATTTAATGCTGCTATAAGCTTCGATTAGCTTTTTGAGTCTTTGAAAATGTTTCCTTTTGTTTCCTTATTCAAATTGATTTTTCCACGAGGTTCAAGAAATACCACCATGGTGAACCAGCTGGTAAACCTTAAGCATATGCTATTTTAGAAGATTTTTATCATCCAGTCATTATTCAACTCTGGTCAAGGATTTTCTATATTTAGTCCAAGTTTTTTTTGAGATTTATGCTAATATTCAATAAAAAATCAAATTTTGACATTCCTTAACTATTTGTTTAATGGCTAGGATAGTTCTGTTTTTAGAAGTGTTATATATTCTTACTAATAATATGATTGGGAATAATCAATAGGAATACTCATGTGAACAGTAATATGACTCAATTATTATCTAGTTAAAATATACATTTACACTCGAGCGTTCGAGCTGCGATAAGGACATATAGTTTTTGTGTCCAACTTTCACAGCTGCTCTCGATATACATTTAAATCTATTTTATATATACAATATATTACATAACACTCCTTTTAAATATTGGAGTTATCAAAAAAATCACTTTTTAAACTGGCTTCTTCTTCTCAAAAATCTTGGAGAACCCAAGCAATTTGGAGAATTATTGACAACTTCAATACCTGCAATAGGCTGCGAATCATTTACATTGTTGTTAGTTACTAATTCTACTTGATGTTTGAGGGCTGGAAGTGGTCACAATCTCATTTGAATTTACACGCTGCTTTACAATTTGTTTAATAAAACTTTTCCAAACTAATCTCTCACTTGTTTAAACCTAGAAAGTGTAGCAACCTAGCCTTTTAATAATGTTTGCATTACTCCATTTATTATTTACCTCAAAATCGAGCACTTACAGGGTTACACCGATATCAAACTTCACTTTTCTTGTTCCCTTCGCACTCAAAAATTGTTTTCATCTGTTTTTTCTTTACCACTTCACTCGTGTTCCCTCATAACAAGTCTATTTTTCCTGGCATTATTTTGGGAGGACACTGAACTGAAAAATTCACTATATTTTAACCACTAATAATAATTGTAAAAGTATTATATAACTTGTAGGCACAATTATATAAATCTAAACAACACAGTACATTCAAGTTTCGAAGTTTTATCGTCATTATCAAGTGATGAAATTTTGATTTTATACTATAACTATTTTGTGGTGAGGGAATATACCGGCCGGTAGTTGTTTACGGATTATCACAGGAGAACAGCACCGGATTAAAATGTGGCGAAAAGATTAGATCAGATTAGGGCTCTGTTTGAAAATTTCCAATGACCCCAGGAGATTAAGCTTAGCACCCTTGTTGCAATTATGCAAGATTTTTAGATTATTTATATCTGGAAATTGGTGTTTGCATTCTAAACAATGATTTGAAAAAGAGCTAGAGTCTTGATTAAGACAAAATGCACAATAATATTCGGAAAATCGAGTTGATACACTTCGTTCTGTTGAACCAATAAAAAAATATTTTAGTTTCTAAGTGGTGGTACAACTGTTTTCTATACTTCCTGTCAATCACGAATGTCTATAATAACTTAAATGATGTATTATTTTATGGAAATTATTAATAATAAATTTCATTTAGATCAAATAAAGCATTCAATTGTTATAAACAAAAGAAATTGAAAAAAATGTAACTTTGAAGACAAATTCCGGCTTAATGGCCATGAATATTTCGGCTAATAGAGGACTTAATGGAGATCCCATTGGAAGACCTGTGGTTTGCTGATAGAATTTATTATTGAATTTGAAATAATTTTAATTTTCACAGATTTCAAACATTGATAAAGTTCTGATTTAGTAAGTTTTGTATCATTTATAGACATTCTTTAATTGGTATATTGGAGAACATACTACTAACGTCAAATGATACAAGTTTTGAATTTTTTGGTGTTGTTGTGGGTTTAAGTTGTTCAGATAAAACGAATGAATTTTTTACTGAATTGGGGCAAATTTGGTGTATTTATTTAAGAGATTATTGAGTTTAATATACTGTTCTAAACTCAATTGGACTCTGCTACAAAGGAGGCAGGGCTGTTAGACACTGTCACCTCTTAGAGGAGGCTGTCAAGAAGACAACCTTCCTCGGAAGGAAGACGGACAATGTGCACCCTGCTACGTTTTGAATAGACCCTACAATGTATCGACAAAAAGAGGATCCGGGAGAGTAGAGGGTGTGAAAACCCTTAAATTTACACCGATGGTTCTAAAACCAAAAGAGGATCCGTGGCAGATATTTACTTGCAACAAATTTATTTATTTAGATTCTTCCAACAGAACATGTTCCAATTACAGGGAAATTACAAAATAAAAGTTAAGCTAATGGTAATGGTAATGCTAAACCTAGGATTAAAATTAACGTAATACTATACCTAATTATTTCATGAAAAAGGGATAATACATAATTAAATTCTTATAATTTAAGATCATTAGAGAAACAAAGGTATTATAAGAAAAATTGAACAATAAAATAAACTGCAAAATATACTGAACGCTAAATACAAAACGGACATTTGAGCAACAAAGCTAGCATACAAAATAATTATATACAACAATATACAACAGGTTAAAACAAATTTTGAAATTTAATTTTAAATGCTTCAAACAAATCACCAAATATGTCTACCGCATAGTGTATTTGGTTGTAAGTCCTAAGGATTGTAATAACTGATGAATGATGATGAGCTATGGTGTTGCTTACATTGTATGTAGCGGAACAAAACTGCATGTCTTGACGACATTCTTGGTATATTCAATCTAATTTGTTAAACAAAATTAGGGTTGTCAATATCGTTGTGAATAGTACCACGCAGGAACATTACCATGGCGATACTACGACGACTTTTTAGTGACTTTATACCAAACATGTTTAATAGATCGTTGTATGAAATTGAAAAATCAGCATATATACTAAAAGTTTTAAAATATAAAAATTTTAAAAATCTCTTCTGCACCGACTCAATGCGTTTAATGTGTATCATATAATTTGGCGACCATATAATCGAGGCGAATTCCAGTTTGGATCTTACATACGCAAAATATAATCTTCTTAAGACATTCACATTGCGAAAGTTTTTACATGTACGATTAATAAAATCTAACATTTTAAATGCCAATCTGCTGTTAAATAATATGCCCAGGTCTCTTATGCACTGACACTTTTCAAAAAGAACATGATTTAATCCATAACCATATTTAATTGATATTCGTTTCCGTGTAAAAGTAACATTTTCTTGCATTTATCTGGTTTCAACTGCAGTGAATTTGAATCACACCACTGTTGAACTAAATTTACATCTCTTTGGAGTGAATAGCAATCACTTTTACATTAAATAGTTCTGTATATTTTAATATCATCTGCATATAATAACACATGCGATGATAGATTCTCTGTAATGTCATTTAAAAAATAATAAATAAGAGAGGGCCGAGGTTAGAACCTTGTGGAACTTCACTGGTTGCAACATAATTATGCGAAAAGTCATGTACTTTACAAATTGTGTTCTTCCTGAAAGATAGGATTTAATCAAATTTATAATATCATCAGAAAATCCGGCTTTGTGTAATTTTGTAATTATAACGTCATGGCGTATACTGTCAGCTGTCAAAGGCCTTTTTAAAATCAGTGTATATCACATCCACTTGTTTGTTATTATCTAGATTTTCTGAGACAAATTGAGTGAAATTAAGCAGATTCGTAAAGATTGATCTTTTTCCCACGAAACCGTGTTGATGCGGTGAAAGCTAACTAGAAAATTGAGTATATAATATGTTACAAACAGCTGATTCAAATATTTTTGAGAAATTATTTATGATAGCAATTGGTCGATAATCTTCGATATTATACTTATCATTGGATTTATGGACCGGCGTTATTTTAGCGATTTTCCATATCTTCGGAAAAGTTGTGGTTTTTATGATTAGATTATAAATATATTCCAGGGGAGTCAGAAATATTTCCAAGCAATCTTTTATCAGAAATGCTGGAATACCATCAGGTCCAGCAGTGCTGTTTGGTCTTAAATGTTTAGCAGCAGATCTAATACAGTTTTGAGATAAAGCCTGTAGTGTGTATATATTGGTGTGGATAAATTGGTTGTTATTATTAGTTGGGTTATAAACAGTTTTATTATAGACACTCTCAAAATGAGTGGCAAATGCATCTACAATATTTTTGGAATCTGACAATTTTTGAGTTTCGTAATGTAACATGCAAGGTATTCTAGATTTATTTTTGCGTGAGTTCATCTAGGACCAAATTTGTTTGGGATCGTTAAGAATATTGGTTTCTGCACGCTCTACATAATGGTCATGATCAGCTTTGATTCTAATTTTTATGTCGGTGCGTAGTCGTATCAGCTTTTTATATAATCGTCGAGTTCGATTCTTGCATTGTATTAGATCTATTGCCTCTTTACTAAACCACGAGGGGTATGTTTTCTTATTTTGAGTATTAACTTTGCGTTTGGGCAAGCACCTTTCTAGTACATTTTTTTATCGTTTTATATAATGCACCACATGCATTATTAACATCCTTTGACATCAGAACACTATCCCATTTGCAAAGTGCAAGTTCAGAATATAATATTCGCAAATCAGCCTTACGGAAGTTAAGTTCTGTTACATTATTATTTGGAGCAAAACTTTCCCTAGACTTGATACTTTAACGGGTGCCTGTACATTATTACCTATGCTATTTATGACCTGGTTTACTGTGATTAAATCTGCATCTCTATCAGGCGATTCCTTAACATTAACAATCATAATGGAACATAATCTGTTTTGGCGCTCGGTGATTTTTCGAAGATTGCATCATAGTTGTTGTCGTCAGATTGTGTGATTTTCTATTCCAGAATTTCAAGCTTTTTTGTTAAGTCGCAATTAAATGATCGTAGTATAAATGGACCTATCATGAGCTATACCTCCAAATCCTTACAGGCAGTAGGGCAGCAATACTAGCAGTGAGTGGTCACAAGATCACCTCAAGACTAGTTAAAGAATGTCACAACACCCTGAAACAAGCAGTACAATCAAACAGTATTGAGCTGCGCTGGGTCAAGGGGCATAATAATGAAGAGGCTGGTTCGGCTCTCAGTGATACAACGGTCGGGCCCCCGATCGCACCAACACTGAAATGCCTAACTGACATCCTCAAACAAAACACTCTCAAGATGCTAAAACAACGTTGAGACAACATCTCAGACTGCAGAAAGGCCAAGGAAGCAATGCGGTCACCCAATCTGAAGACAGCTGAATACTATCTGCGACTGTCCCGGGGGAATCTGCGTCTTATCACAGGTATCCTTACGGGTCACTGTCAACTAAGGAAACACTTGTTTACCATGGGGCTGGTGGAAATCCCCATATGTAGAGCATGTGAAGAAGAGGACGAGACAGTGGAACATGTGTTAACCACCTACCCGGCTCTCGCCTACCTTAGAGAGTCCATGCTAGGGGAGCTCTGGCCGAACATGGCCAACATTAGGGAAACCCTTCCAAGCGTTGTGTTGTCCTTTGCTCGTCACCTTGGGTGGCTAAATGAGTGATGAATGAATGAATGATTTGATCACCCTTGGCAAACTCGATCCAGATCCAGGTAGTCAGGTCTAAAGAATTGGAGGATACTTTTGATTTAAGTGATTTTATCACTGTCGAGTCTTTGGCGAAATTGCTAACAGAGGATTTTATATTATCTGCTATATGGGCTCTAGGGATAAGAGGTTCTAATACTCTTCTGATTCTAGAATTATTGTGGATTTGTCGGATTTGTTAATAATAAATGGACTATAATTAGTATTTTGAGATAGGAGAGCTTATTCTATGCGACTAAATGTTTTTTTTTTCTTTTCTTGGCATCGACTGCATGGTTATCTGCCACCACCGCTTTTACTTATATTAGGGACTCAATGTAACTTTTAAAAATTTGTAAATTTAATAGATAATTTCGTTTTTAATTTAAGATATTTTTATGATTAACTTTGCTAACATTTTCGTGAACAAAATAATCAAAGATGGTAAATTCTATTAAATGTAATTTATATACAAATAAAAAATACGTACATATAATTATCATTCCACTGAAATTTCGCGTTTTTGTTTATTAACCGATATAAGGGATGCAATTGTTCGGGCAATTTTCAATAGCGTCCTAAGTAGCTAATTGAAGGTTTCATTAATTTACATTTACAATTAGTTTCTTAAAGCTGATTATTTACTTCAAGATTGAATAACTTTACGGCATGTTTCACAAAATAAATTTCTAATTCAAATTGTCACCTTTACTAATAATTAGGCCTCCCCTACAAAAAATGTCAATAGTTAAAGGAGAAAACACTCCAGGTAAAAACAATAAACAAAAAACAATTATTCGACGACATATTAAATCGGTTGTAAATATTAATTCTTAACTGCAATATACAATTTAAACGTATTCTCCAATTTAATCAAGGGTTCTTTAAGAAATTAATAACAATAACATTTAATCTTAGTTTTCCCATTGAGCGAAAACTAAACCTAACATAATCTTTGAATATTAAATCGTTCTTTAACAACGGAAATTTTTCCAAATGGTCGTTGTAAATACGATCGGAAATAACCGTATGTGTCGTTCCGGTTTCAATTTGAAAATCGATTGGAATATTCTCAAACATCCATTTAATGTAAAATGGATTGACACTATTAATATCGTAAATTGAAAAAATCTTCGGCTCTTGCAAAATAGCGCGCACCGCTTTACGGTTCGACAAAAGCCTGTGTGAGTTTTGATGACGTTCTTATACATATTCGCCAAATATCCTTTATTTCAACAATTATTACATATATTTAGTTATTTATATATTTTTTGACTCCTTTCTTAAAAATTACATATACGACAAATCAATAATTTTTATATCGATATTCCGCAAACATTACATTTTCTGTTCATTGTAGGAGCCGACGCTGATGCCGCTGCATAATGCCCCTCCATAATTAAAATCTTTATAATACCTGGTTAATTGATGAATCTCTACTGTTTCATTTTTTATGTGACTCTTCAGGCGGCTTCATTATTTTGAGCGATCTGGAATCGTTTCCTGCGTTGGCGCTGGGATCAATGTGAGTTTGACATACAGGAGGCGATCCATTATAGGACTACTTCCTATGCCTATGACGAAGACGTCCCTCATGACAGTTAATTTCCACTCACACATGACGCTGCTGCTGCCCAGCCTTGCGGCGTGCATTATAAAATGTTAACCTTGCCGAAAACTGTACTGTACTGCAATGCTTCACTAATTTTTCTAACAAGTCGTCGAATAGCTGTTCTTCAATCTTGTCCGGAACACACAATTTACGTAAGAGTATATATAGTCTGTTTGTTGGATCGTACGTCACAAACTATCGCTTCAAAAAACGACGAAAGTTTTACAGTGCGTTCTTTTTCTAACGCATTTGGTTTACTTTATCAGACTGAATGTTTTTGTGTCGTTTCTCGAAGCGATATTTTGTGACGTAGATCCAACGGATGGACTATATGCCCCTTCATATAAAATGTTTAACAGTATAGTACCTTTCTTTGCGTTTTTTTGTTAAACATTATTTGCTACGATAAATTGCCTCAAATTTACCTTTAAAAAGGACACGTAGTTTTTTACTTTCCCTATATAGTATATATTCAAAAACGAATCATCAGATTGAGATGAAACTGTAAACTTAAGGTTTAATCGTGAAAAACTGGAACTGAAAAGATTTTGGTGAACATTCAAATACCGGAAGTGGATGATTACTCGAGGCGTTTTTTTTATATTTTCCTAAATTTGAAAAATATTACATAACTCTTCAAACAAAAGTTAAAGGAAATAAAATACTGAACAAATATTATTAATAGTA
Organism: Ontholestes murinus; assembly: GCA_963969525.1. Lineage (NCBI taxonomy): Eukaryota > Metazoa > Arthropoda > Insecta > Coleoptera > Staphylinidae > Ontholestes > Ontholestes murinus. The sequence goes on from OZ018387.1 coordinate 29,177,277, forward strand.
AATTAATTGGATGAGTTACGTGAAGATAAACTTGATTATAAAATAAAGCACTAAAAACCTTTCTTCACACAGTACTATTAAACCATTATCAATGGTTTAATACTATTAAACCATTGATAATGGTCACTTTGTGTCCGAAATATATATTTCAAATAAACTGTGTGAAGAAAGGTTTTTAGTGCTTTATTTTATAAATTTTATTAAAACATTTTTTTTCATAAAGTTCTTTTCTTTCTTACAAGAAAAAAAATGTTAATAATTTTTATATTTTTGCATAATGCAATAAACAATAGAAGTTACATGAAATTTATATAACAAGTAATTGTAAAGAATTTAAAATTGAGCAAATTCTTATGAATAGCTTTTTTGCGTAAACCTCATAGTTTTCGAGAAAATGTAAGGAAATTACTGTGATGGCCACATTACCATTTTATTATGATTTACTGATTGGAGGGTGGGATAGAGGCTACCCACCCTCCTTACATATACATGATAACTTTAATTACTAGTTGTTGGTGGATTCTACATCTTTTTTACCACGAATAAGAACAATAATTATCACAACTATGCCATAATGACCCAGATGATAAAGCTGTTGACTCAAATTTCAAATGGTGGAAAAATATTGTAATTTGGAAAAGAACTTTTTAGAAAACTTTGATTAAAAAAAGGTCAAATGTTCGTTAATAGACATGTCGAATAAATTCTTTATACATTTTAAAGCCCTCGAAGAAAATTTTGGAAAATTAAAAAAATTATTCTTAAAAACTTCTATAAACCTCCAATATTTTCAAGGAATTTTGGGAGCAATTTCTGAAAATATAGAAAATAATAATACTAATTCCACAAACCAGAAAAAAGTTTTAAAAAAATTAGAAGAGAAATCACCAAAAAAATAAAGAAGACCTATTGAGATTATGAAAATCTGGAAGAATTATTGTTGATTATTCTCATGCGATTAAGAAACTAATGGCAATGTTTGAAATTTAGAAGAGAAACCTTTAATTGTAAAGAATCATAAGGTTAGTATATTTGTACAATAAATTCCATTAATATCCTAGAAATTTTGAAAAAAAATTCTAGAAAGACTTGAAAATTCTAGTCATCGAAAAAATACCTTCCAGAAAACATTTAGTGAAATAGGTGGAAAAATTTTGTAATTTGGAGAAGAAATTCCTAGAAAACTATTTTAAAAATTTAGATGAGGAGTTCTAAAAAGGCCTACAATTTCTAGTTACCAAAAAAATACTTCCTAAAAGTTTCTAGTAAAGTAAATGGAAAAATCTTGCAATTTGGATAAAAAAATTCCTAAAAAACTTTGATTGTAAGACTCCTTAAAAATACATTAGAAATTTAGAAGAGGAATTCTAGAAAGTCTTACAAATTCTAGTCATCAAAAAAAAATCCTAAAAGCTTCTAAAAAAATAGATGTAAAAATCTTGCAATTTGGAAAAGAAATTCCAAGAAAACTTTGATTGTAAGACTCCTGAAAAATATTTTAGATATTTAGAAGAAAAGTTCTAGAAAGGCTTACAAATTTTAGTCATCAAAAAACTTCCTAAGAGTTTTTAGTAAAATAGATGGGAAAATCTTGCAATTTGGAGAAGAAAATCCTAGAAAACTTTGATTGTAAGGCTCCTGAAAAATATTTTAGTTCTGGAGTTCTGGAAAGACTTACAAATTCTAGTCATAAACAACTTCTTAAAATCTTCTAGTAAAGTAGACGGGAAAATCTTGCAATTTGGAGAAGAAATTACTAGAAAACTTTGGTTGTAAGACACTTGAAAAATATTTTAGAAATTTAGAAGAGTATTTCTAGAAAGGCTTACAAATTCTAGTCATTAAAAAACTTCCTTAAAGTTTGTAGTAAAATAGATGGGAAAATCATGCAAATCTTAAAATTCTTAAAGAAAATTTTTAAAAATAAGAAAATCAATTCTTAAAAAATTCTACACCCTACAAAATTTTCCAGAAATGTAAAAGAGGAAATTTTGGAATTAAAGATAATAATACTGCTGGAAAATTCCACAAACCAGGAAAAAATTCCAAAAATTTAAAAGAAAAATCTCCAAAAGATAAAGAAGAGAAATTGAGATTCTAAATTTCATAAATGTTTAAGAATCCTGAAAAATATTCTAGGAATTTAGGGAATAAATTCTATAAAGGCATGAAAATTATGATCACCAAAAAAACTTCATAAAAATCTCTAGTAAAATAGGTGAAAAATTTGGAGAAGGAATTCCTAGAAAATTCAAAATGGCACAGCTGTAGCATAAATTCTTTATAAATTCTAAAATCCTTGACGGTAAACTTTGGCCATTAGAAAATTAGTTCCTTAAAAATTCTACAATCCTGGAAATTTGTTTAGGAATTTCGAGAGCAAATTTCTGGAAATTTAGAAAATAATAATACTGTAAAATTTCAACCATAAATATTCTAGAATACTGGAAAATTTTCTAGAAATTTAGGAGAGAATTTCTAGGACGGCTTGCAAATTTTAGTCTTCTAAAAATAAAAACCTTCCTGAACACTTCTAGTAAAATATATGTAAAAATCTCGAAATTTGTAAAAACCATTGTTGATTATAAAATTGATACCAATGTTCGCAATTTGGAAGAGATATTCCTACAAAATTTTGATGAGGGATAAACTCAGTACATCTGTAAAAAAAATTTATTGCAATTATTTCAGTTGCTGTATTTTATCCATTTTTTTAAGATTTATTTTCCACAATTTTTTTTTAGAATTTTCAGGAATTTTTATTCTAATTGTCGAGATATTTTTTTGGTGGTTCTAGAATAAATTTCTTATATATTTCTGAGGATTCTAGAACTTTTGTTGTATTTATTCTAACTTTTTCTATAAAGAATTTGAAAAATATTACATAACTGTACAAACAAAAGTTAAAGGGAATGAATAACTGAACAAGTTTTATTGAAATATATTTTTCATAATGTTCTTAGCTTCCCAGAAAAAAATAAAATTAATAATTTTGAAATTTTTTGCTTATAACTGATAATCTATAGGAGTTGCATTAGATTTATATAAAAAGTAATTGTAAATAATCCAAAATTTAGCAAATTATTATAAATAACCATTTCGAGAAAACCTTATAGTTTTCGTGAAAAATATAGGGAAAGTACTATGATGGCCACATCACCATTTTATCATGATGTAATCCTATTAAACTTCCAATTACTCCAGTATTTTCACTAACACTCTCCTACTTAGCCATATTGCGTGGATGTCTTTCACTCGTCGCCGATTGTTATGTATTGACTTCCTAATAATTCGAAATAATCAATAAGAATACTGATGTAAACAGTAATAGTCAATTTATTCTGGCTAATATATATATTTATACTCGAGTGTACTGGCTGCGATAAGAAAAAAACGCCGATCTGATACGTCTGTTCTCGATATCAATTTAAATCTATTTTAAATATATTACAAGAAGCTATTAAACTGAATTACTTATTTCATTCCTTTGTAACCTTCACTTCCTTTTCGTTGTTTTTCCTAGTTCCTTCTTTTCTTGTTGCTGTTGTTCATTTTCGGTCGACATCAAACTTTTTTCCTTTAAAATACTTTTCCTACAATTTCCCCCAAAGTTCTACATCTTTGTATCTAATGCTTTAGCTTTGATTAATTTTTTTTCAGTTTTCTAGTTTTTTGAATATTATCAATCACGAGCCTTTGAAATTATTTTCTTTCTTTTCCTTAATCAAGTCAATTTTTCACAAGGTTCATGGAATACCACTATGGTGAAAAGAGTATCTTCAGTTGGGAAATCTTTAGCATATGCTATTCTAGAAAAAAGTTTCTTCCTCCTGCCATTATTCAACTCGGGCAAAGGTTTTTTTTTAGGTTTAGGGATTCATGATAATCTTAAATTTTTGAGGTATATGCAGACACTTTATTTATATATTTTTTTGCTTTGAACAAGTGTAGTTTGTTTCTTATTAAAAATATCAAATTTACAAAATTTACATTTCAATAATTTCAGAAATAATTTAGTAGGCATATATAATATATTAACTTTATAAACTATAAGTTTTTTCCAAGTATATTTAATCAAATTTTATATGAACTAAACATTCAAAATCATCTGTTTTTTAAAACTTAAGAATATTGTATATCCCTTTAAATCTATCTAATAAATAAAATATTGAATAAAATATTATGTTTTTATCACCATTTTACCAATTTCATTTATATATTTTCCATAAAAAAATTTCACACATCGACCATTTATTTTAATATTAATTCCTTATTAGTTTCAAGATTTCAAATCTAATAAATTTCGAAATTTTGGGTTTTCGTTTTCTTGAGATTTCAAAGGACTGAAACACCTGCTAAAAGCTATTATGGTTTTCCATATTTTTTTCGTTTTTAATTTAGTATCAAACGACATATGTTAAATATTGTAATTTTGTTTGATATGAAACACTTATTAGAGTACACAAAGCAAAATCAAGGTGCCATCTATTGTCTTTAAAGTAAAACTCCGTTTCCTTATTATGAACTGTGTTACGCTAATGAGATCCAAATTATATCTGTAGTGGCTGTAGTCTACAGGGAAATAATAATTCAGTTTTTATTTTAGAGTAAGTGTCAAATAATTGTAAAATAATCAACTTATAAAGGGTACTTGCACCTTAAAGCAATACATAGAAAATATGAGGTTTATCTTTATATTTTGGAACAATCCAGGTGTTGCCATCTGACAACCTAAGTCCATAACTTTAAGTTCGACTTTTTTCAGTAGAGTTACTCAAAATAATATATTGTTTAGACTGATCTGAAAGATGAATTACCAAGAAATAGATTTAAGTCGTCTACATTTCTATGCTATTACTTTTTTTTTAGAAATTTCTACGTATAATATCTTAATTTATTGATGAACTTAATTAGACTTTTGGCGATAAAGCATTATTAAAAACCACTATGTCGATTATATACAAAATATTAAATCGCGGCAGTATTTTGCTTAGTAATGAATTTTATAAAGGTCGTCTAAAAATTGGATGTTCTTTCAGAAAACATTGATGCTGTGATTGAACCGTCATTGCATAATTTTAAGATTAAGACATTCTTGAGCATAAGAAGGGTCAACATTACATGAACATTTAGTTGTCAAAAAATTGTTCGCTCAAGAAAAAGCGAAAGAAATATTAATACAGCCATAAAAACATTAGAAACCTGGTACTATAATAACCTACTAACAATAAATGCAAAGAAAAGAGAATTCATAATTTTTAACGACAAAAAGCAATTAACCAAACTAACAATCAACATCGAAGAAACAACTATAAAACAAATAAAGAAAGTCAATTACTTCTATAATATCATAATAAGTCATGAATAATAAATATATTCAAATGAGTTCGAAATTAAATAGCAATTAACTTTCAAGATGAGCAAAACCTATCAAATCAAAAGTTGGCCGCTTAAGAAGCACTGTGATGCAGATGGTCGCCTTTATTTTCGAACATACGGAAACATTTAGCAACTGTACCATAAGTTCAATTTTAGATAGTCAATTGTAAATAGTACATAACCATTTATTTATCAGAAGTTTTCAAAAAAATAATGGCTGATCTCTCATACATCGGCTCAAAAAGAGAATTTTTGAGAAATTAAAAAATCGAATTATTGGTTCAGCCTTGATTTTGCACCCAAAGACCTTATTATTCCTGCAAATTAAAAGTAAAATACAAGGTCAACATTTTTCGATGCCCGAAGAAGCAGCTGATGCGTTCAAAATGTTTATTTTCGAGGTATCTCAATCGAATTGGAAAAAACGTATTTCGAAAATTGTTTTAAGCGCATACAAATATTTAAATAACCTATAACCTTATGTATTATGATTTGTAAATGAGACACAATAACTTTGTTTTACTACTATATTTTAAACCATTACAGTGACTATAGTTTAGAATATAAGCTATTCATTATCAAACTGAAAGTAACTTAAATTACGAACAATTTTGTATTTATATAACAGCGTTGAAGAGGGGCGTTTTACGGGATTAGTTTTAGTTTTGTAAACCTCGACCGCTTTTAGCAAATCTATTTTTCGGCCTTTATCCGCTAAGTGGATTACTGAAAGTACATCTTTGCCAAAATGATGGTGAGTATCTAATAAATGGTTTGAAAATGTTGAATTTTTATGTTTTAAATTGTATGATTGTTCATGTCCTTTTAATCTAATTTTGTATTATGTTTTAAACTATGATTTTTTCTTTTGTTAATTATTCACGAAATATTAAAAGAGCACCTTCATATTTCATATAATTATACATAAAATAAATACGTTGTGTTTGTAATTTAATATTAAATTTTAGTGGAATGTATTGCATGTTTTTTAAGCAAACCAAAAAACTATTTTCAAATATATTTGCGTAAAATGTCACGGCTATACAATTCTCCTCAAATGTAATTTGTGTTTAGAATTTTCGGTGCGTGCATTTTGTGTAAAGAAAGTTTAAAACATTTTTTGCAATCCTAGGTCTGCCCCAAAATGTCTGCGATAAATTTACGCAGACTATTGTATGTATGAGTATTGTACGTATGTATGTACGACAATTTTTTCTGATGTTAAATTCTTTGACATAGACCGCAATTGAAATGTTAAGTGTGCTCAATAGCAACTCTAATAAATAATAATATTATCGCTTGAAGTCGAAATATATTATGTATATTATATATTGAGACATTTATTTATTCATTATTTAATAAATTAAAACTGAAATATACTTTTAATTATATGTTATGACAAAATAATAATATTACAATAAATTACTTAACATGATAATGGAGCAAAACATTATAAATTATAACTTATTAAATAATATAACATTTATTATGCAACAAAATATATATATCCAGTTTTTTATATAGCAAAAAATAATTAAAGAGAAGTAAATATTTTCTTATATGACTTTCATAAATAATAAATATTCATAAGTTTTTAATTAGATGAAAACACATACGAATATTAATTATCTGAGAACTTAAATTTCACCAGTATTTATTTCTCAAATGAACCTCAACAATTATACACGAAATTATCTAGATAAATAATCTAATTAGACGATTAATTCAGATAGCGTTTCCCATGAGCTAATTTAATAAAATGACACACTTTCGAAACGTCGGTCTACGCTTATATACAACATTAATAAATCTCACCATTTCCAGACTTCAATATATACTTGTACATTCCGGGCTCGAATAAATTTTATACTGATTTAATATTAAAACGGTTTGTGTCCCCCAAACGGCGAATACAATTCCCGGTAGATCGATTGCACATATGGACTGAAATATTCCGTTTGTTTAAAAATTGACCTTTTTCTTTATTTATTTAAATTATGCGTTATATTTCCATTCCGACGTGAACATCCAGGTAATTGCTATTTAAAAATTGAATAGATTTGGGGTGGTGGATTTGTAAAATAAGTATAGCTAACAAAATAATTCAGTCAAAATTTCTGCAACCAAAGATTCAATTAGTTACTTTAAAAATGTCTTGGAATAACACGTACCAGAAACTGTATATACTGTTGATCCTATTTCATCCTGATGCAGAGTGAGGCAGTTAAAAAAGTACTTAAAATCTATATAATATAGAAAGAAAGACCTCAATAGATGTCGTACACTCAAAGGTTTATACTGTGGCAGATTATATTATGATCAAACTGGACGAAATTTTGAGACATGATAACAAAAGGAAAGAAAATCAATCATGAATACACATAACGATCAAAATCTGCAATAGTAGGAAAAGTACCATAAAGTGTTAGACATTAAAGTAAATAAGAGCTTCTGAATAATCAGCATAAAATCAACACCTACATATGTAATTTTTTTAAATAATGAAGAAGGAGACAAGATGACTTTGTTTTACCACTTTATAATAATATTAATAAATAAATAAAGTGGTAAAGCAAAGTCCATCCTGTCTTCTTCTTCAGTATATACAAGACGTAAAACGCCTCCACAATTAAACATTTTTTGAAATATTTTATATTTCGAAATTTGGTATTCAATTATGAAAGATTTCAGATGTGCATTTTTTTTCTGTACAGCATAATTGTACAAATTGCCATACTTTCGGGGAACGTATAAATATGTGCTAAAATGTTAATGCTGTATGTTAATATATTTCGCGTTATTATTTCCGTTCTTGGAATGATAATAAAATAATGCTCGACTGCCGAAAAATTTATTCAAACCGGGAAACAAATCACCTTCACGTTTCTATTTTTAGACGTTAAGTTTTTCTACGCTGTATTAAATTAATTTTTAGCATTACAAATGAGATTTGCAAGACAGATGCCGACTGTTCTTTTTAGGAAATTAATTAGAAGAAGTTTATAATTAAAATGTACTCTTTGATTCCGCAAAAACAAATGAGATATTTAAACTCTTAAACTTCTTAAACCAAATCTTAGCTTGAGTTTCGACTAAAAACGATTGATGGTTCTCTACTATTGACAACAGTGATTTCGGAGGAATGGTTTTAGTTGGTAAGAATCAAATACTACTTATGATAGAGATTTCCTCTCCTCTAATAAAAAAATTCAGATAACATAAAGTTCTACTCTACACACGAAAAAAGAAATGTTTACAAGTCCAGGCATAATTATTACTTTCGTTAATGGATGCTCTGTTCCCTTCCTGTTAATTTAATATTGCCAAGATACTAGCTTGTTAACATCAATACATTTATGTCTTATATAAGATATTATCAAGACGACGTTTAATAGTAAATAATCATTGAAGTCAATTATTAATTCAAACACTTGCCCCTCGTACGCACATTCAGTTAAATAATTGAAAAAGGTGCTAGAAAGTTGGTAAGTTTTCTGCTACATTCTTACAGGTTAGAGTGGAAGAAATTCTTCAGCGAAAAGGCCTAATATATAATTAAATAAATATTGCTTCTTTTAAACAGGTCAACACTCAATTGGCATTGTACGAGGATAGTACACAGTTTTTTGCTTTTGGGTTTAACATATTACTTTGATTTTAAAAATCTCTATTTAAATAAAGAAACATTTTCTTCCTTAGGATTTCTTTTATAATCTTTTAAGCTGATTTGGGTCTATGTTTCACCAATATATATAGTTGCATGACTTCTCTGCTGCTTGAGTTAAAAAAATAGTAAAAATGATAAGGGACCTAGGTTTTATCCATGAGGAACCCCAGTAACAGCTGAATATGGTTCAGAACAAATACCATTAATTGCAACAACCTGTTGGCGATCACTTAAATAAGACGCAACTACATTAATAAGATTTTGTTTATTTCCAAATCAACAATCAATTAATAAGTTGTGTTCAAGTCGGTCAGGAGCCTTAGTAAGGTCCATATAGATTACATCGACCTGCTTATTCTTACTCAAGGCTTCGGACACAACTTCAGATAAATTACATAAATTAGTACAAGTAGATCGTTTTCTAATAAAGCCACGCAGGTACACGGATAACTTAGAGCTGACATTGTGGTAAATATATTCAAATACCTTAGAGAAGTTCAAAAGAAAGGCTATGGGTCGGTAATTTTCGATTTCCGACTTATTCTTAGATTTGAAGATTGGACATATTCTCACTTCTTTTCACAAATTTGGAAATTTACTAGTTTTAAAAATAAGTTGGAAAATCAAACGGCTCACAAAAATAATCTGCACAGTCCTTTATAATTAATGCTGGAATCATATCTAACCCTGATGTAAGTTTTGGTTTCAGCTTGCGTAAATGGTATTTGAAATCGAAAGTATTTATATGTAGATCACCAAGGTGAAGTTGAAATGGGGTTTGAGTACTTTGAGTTAATGAATCTCCGCAAGAACTTAAAAAAAACTGCAAAATCATTGACAATATCCTTAGATGTAAAAAGATGAGTATCACCGAATGTTAAATCGCCTCAAATACGTGCAAAATTCTATTTAGTGTTGATGTATGTCCATAAATAATTAGGGAACATGTGAGTTCTTCATATTTGGATTTATACACCTCCAATTATTTTGTACTTTGTTTCTGTTTATAATTATAGCCGACGCCATGTCAGAATTAGAACAAATTACTTTTACAGGTCTCGGTTTATTACCTCCACGCCCAAGAGGGAAACATTTTTGCATAGATATATTATTATAAATTTTCTTTAAAATCTTATAACTTTAGAAAAATCATCATTTTGGTTTTCGTTATTTGTAGACATTAATGATTCTAGTACGTTGTAAAGTAAAATCAATTTTAGCATTTTATTGGGAGCAGTTATTGAAATCAGCTTCTTAAATTACTTCTATACCCCAAGAATATACTATATTCCATCTTAAACGTTCTTAAAAGTCTTTCTTAAAAATGCTGTAGCGTATAAGTGAAATGGTAAATCTAAAGCGAAATGAGTAAAAAATAAAGATGATAATGGTGACCGTTATTATGTTTTCTCTAGGTTCATAAGTAATAAAATTGCTAATTTTGTACAGATATATTCCTTAAATTTTCCGACTGTTACTTTCAATCAACTGGTCTAATTGTTTATTGGGTTATCTATTGTTTTATTTAAGGGAGATTGAAATTATTCTTCTAGTAAGAGAGGGTTTCATTTTTTGAGAAATGTTATTGCAGTTTTCTCTACAATTCTATTTCTGTGTTTTTTCGGTTAATCAACTAGTTTATTTTTTTGGATTATGTATTATTTTTAACTATCTCCTTTTGAGATATTCTTCTTATCTTCAAATGAGTCTAAAATGTGTTCCAATGTCAAAAGAAATACTTGATTGTGTAGGCTTTGACTACGTGATACATTTTAAATAATTCAAATAAAACGATTAATTTTGTTTGTATCACACTGTGTGATATCTACAAAGTTAATCATTTTATTTAAATTGTCAGAAAAAAAAAGAAAACGAGATAATATTCTTAGGTTTTATGACCCCTTTTTGACCAACAACTAGTTACGCATTATTTGGCTCTCAAATGTTTTAGCGAGTGGTATTCTTTTTTCCTCTAAAGAATTGTAAAAATGAGTTTCAAATAAGCATAGCTAGAGTTATTAGTGCTAGACTGTTACTTGCTTTTCACGCCTTTAGACGGTTAGTATTCTTCCTACCACAAAACTTGACACGGGGTCATATTTTAGTACTTATTGTGGCTGGCTAAGTCAGTACTCTTCATCACTGTGCCATATATTTATTTCTCTTTGGTCACTTGGTGATAAAAGAATTATAATTAGGATTCACTATGTTTTTACCACAATCATATTTGTGGATAAAATATATCGCATATTTTAATTCAGTGTAAGAATGGATTACCACGTAATAATGTTCGCAACCATTTTCTTTATTCGAGTGAATATCAACTATAATTCTTTAAGGTACTGCTCCAAATATTTATATAATTATTTCCATCACTAACTTTGTAATTAATGCGGGTTTAATTTATACATACTGGGAAATAAATTTCTTTTTACTCTTGACCTTTGATGGCTGGTATTCTCGTTTCCTTCAAGGAGTCTAAAATGTTGTTCTAAGTTCAGAAAGAATGACTAGGTCATTTAATTTATCTTATGCTACTTTTCTAATAGAACTACTATATGAATCAAAGTGAGGAGAGCTTTACCTCGCCCAATTTGTTACTTTTTCCCCAGATGAGAATAGAGTGTATAAGCTTCAAACAAGGAACTTTAGCAAAATTTGTAATTTTTTTTGGAATGTTTTGGTTTTTTGGTAACTGATAACTGTACTGACTTGTATGTGTGAGAAATTTGTATTCTTTGTGGTACCTCCTAATTTAACAAAAGCATTTTTAAAAATTATTACCTGCTCTAACTTTATTATTGGCGGAACTCCGAAATATTATTTCTATATCTTGATTAGAAATTAAAAACACTTGGTTTGTTTCACAGAATATTTATTATTTTTTTTTTTCTCTCCGACTAGTTTCGACAAAATGTCATTATCAAGGAGTAATGAATGTTAATTAAATATATATTATTTCTATTTTGAAATATTACTTATAATTTTCTTATTATTATCTTTCATGTTCTAATGGATGTCAGTCTGAAAGATTTATAAAAATCAAGGACAAAATAAGCATCTAAATGGTAAACAAAAAAAATATTCAATGCTTAATCGTTTAATCAGCGAGGAAAGAAAATATTGTATTTGAATGGAAGAACATTTATTTCAAGTGAATACAATACATACTTTTTTGTGCCAATTTTGTCAAAATTCTTTTATAAAAGTGTATGATAAAGACAAATATAATAATAATGTTCTTTATATCTAGCAAGCTGAGTCACGAAATAAAACCTCAGCTTAATTTTCTATATAATCCACCAATTAGGAATAACCAATTATAAGTTTTTACAAGTTTAATAATTTAATGGATTGCGAAGGGAAATCCTTCTATCTGTATTGTTTTAAAAAGTATTTTTATATTTTGAATTGTTTTTCTAAATATTTGTAAGTATTTTCATATTACGAACAGATTGTCTTTCACCTCATCATGTCTTTCAACAATAAAGATGCAAGGTTGAGAGTGTAGTGCTTTCATATTGATAACTGGAAACTTAAAAACTAAACACCGTATCATTACTTTGTGAGCTTGACGTATTAGATAAGTTGCAGGTTGAATTGTTCTCATGTGAAGGATAGAGATATAAGCAATAACAGAAATTTAGGAGATGCTCGGTGTAGAGGAGAATCCTGCCGTTTCAACATGACCTTTTAAGGAGAGTTTTAATGGAAGAACATATCTATTTGAGAAGTCCAACCGTGATTCTTTCTCCCAAAACTTTTTCATGACTTCAAAAAGTTATTTTGTAACTAAGATAAGTTGCAGGTTGAATTGTTCTCATGTGAAGGATAGAGATATAAGCCATAACAGAAATTTAGGAGATGCTCGGTGTAGAGGAGAATCCTGCCGTTTCAACATGACCTTTTAAGGAGAGTTTTAATGGAAGAACATATCTATTTGAGAAGTCCAACCGTGATTCTTTCTTCCAAAACTTTTTCATGACTTCAAAAAGTTATTTTGTAACTAACGCATGAACTTTCGCCTTGGATTACAGATTTTCTTTAGCGGGGTTAGCTCTTCTAGATCTAACATGTTTACGGCTAATTCAATTCACCTTATTTCAATTTCAATATTAAATAAAAAAGAGTCTAGATGCATGACTAACTCTGTATTTTGGATTATTTCGGGGTTGATTCCTCTAAATCCACAGCCGTGGTGCAGAGATATCGATGCTTCTTAATTTAGTATTTTTTGACCTTTGCGTGTATCTATAAGCTGGATAATTTTTTGAAGAGGTTAACTCCTTAGGTGAATTTAAATTTTAAAAGTTTCGCATAAATATGGCATAAATAAATATCGATAAATGCTATCTAATTGAACTGGACCAATTAATGCAAGATTATCATTTTCTGGGCACGTTGTGGTTTACTCTTTGAATTGCAGATTTTTTTGGACATTAACTCCTCTAAATCTTACACATTTACGCGTATTGAAAAAATATGTGTCTCTTTACCACGCATATTCGTCGTCAGTTCAATGATTAGACTTGGTACAATTGATTTTATGGATTTTGGATTTTAGGTTGGTTGACTCCTTTAGATTCATCATGGTTCTGCCTAAAGGCTTTTGCGTTCCTTTACGCTACAAATATCAGTTATTAGTATAGTTCTTAAATTGTTATTTTGTTTTCGACGTTGACTTCTCTAGTCAAATGGCCATATTTGAGTGGAGTTGATGAACTCCTATTACGGATTTTTTTTATAGGGGTAGACTCTTCTAGATCCAGCTTAGTTATGCCTAATGATGAGGGTATGGCTCTTCAACATGTGTGCCAGTTTGCACTATGAGGCACCTTCACATCGCATCACTCTATTCCTTCTTAAGTCCACTGTGTTTTCAAAAGGACTCTTGCTAAGGTTCGTCAACGTTTTATAATGTTTTCATAGATACCAGCCATTATTTTTTGTTTAGATAATATAGATGAAATTGAGGGAAACAATTTCTATATATATATATATATATATATATATATATATATATATATATATATATATAAATTTTATAAAAGTAGATTGTAATATTTAAAAAATTATTAAAATTAACTATTTAGCTTATGTTATATAAATCTATTCTAATTTTGCTTTACATTGACTAAATTACCCTTTAAACTTGTTGGCACGTTCAGTAATAATTAGCCATTCTCCATTAATTGGCTACATTGTGATAATTGGGTTGATGTTGCGTTTAATACGAAAATAATAATATATTAATTATCAATAATTCTACTAATGGAAACTGTAATAATCCCCCGGTTTAGAATAAATATTTTTTGCTCCTATTGTTGAGAGGGAATATCGAACTGGGATATAATAATCATAAATCATCTATTGTCGACGACGTTCTCTATGTTTACCTTTATTGAGCATTCGTAAGGCTCAACGTTATAATTTATTATTACAAGGGGTACTTATTACTAATAAATTTCATTTAAATCAAATAAAGCGTTCAATTGTTATAAACAAAAGAAATACAAAGTTTTGAAACTTTGAAGCCAAATTCCGGGTTAACCTTAAATTTTTGAATATAGATAAGTTGCGTTAAATCGTCATATTTTGACCCCAAGAATCTATGGTCCAGCCATTTCCCCGCATTAACGGGACACCCTGTATATCTCGAAGTATTAATTGAAAATACTAACGGAGAGCGATCATTTATATTGAGATCATCAAGGGTAATTATAATTATAAGATTTTATCCATCAAATATATTAGTGGTTCGTTTTTCAACATTATTTCTTCAGTAATAATCATCTTCTCCTTATATCATCCTCTAATATCACAATTATGAATTTGAAAACTATCGACTCGAAAAGTATACGACCTGATTGCTACAAAAATAGTGGGATATTTTATATAAACATTAAGGGCTTGCTTCTACGACGACTCAAGTTATCCCTAGGTTCCACCAAAGAGAAAAAGATTTTTTAATTTAGTCAGAGGGAGTCGGTATAAATCTTTCTACTGAGTAAGCCATTATATTATAAAATTTTTGATAACATAGAATTCTACTGCTGGATTTAAATGTAGATTGTTAAACGGAATTTAGAATTTCAATTTCAATGAAGCGATCGAAAAAATCTCTTCTATTTGGATAACTAAAAGCCATTGTAGAAAATTATGTTTATAATCTCTTGAAATGTGCATTGATTACATGATTTAAACGCTTTTACAGAGATCATGACCAGCTTGTTACTCTAAAATATATAATATTTAGAGCTATTTATTAATTAATTTATTAATAAAATGCTGTTCTTTTCCTGCAATAACCTGTACTATCTACCAAGGTATAATAATAATTTTTAGTTAGAGTAGATGTACTGCTGCTTAAGTAATGAGTAATTAGATTAAAAAGCGGAATAAATTTTTTTTCGATGATCTGTTGTAAAGTAAAACACCATTTTAATAGATTAAAGCGCACGATGATGAACGGCTTTTGGAATGTTAATTGTCTACACGATTGGAAAGTATACGTTTATCTAGATATTGTTGAGGATCTCTTACTATAAATAGTTAGATAGAGTGAGCTAAAATTTTGTCATATATATTACATAAGTCACATGTTTGTGTAAAATCCTTTTGAGGATATAACATGCCGCATTTGGCCAAAACAAAGAGAAAATATTCTGAGATGAGCTTCAAGATGGAAGTCTCTCATGGAAGAAAGTGTTGGTACGAGTGGAAGAACGCTATATTGTGAACTCTGCCCTTTCCATATGTGATTGAAATTTTTGTTGCTATTAATGGATTTTATATACAATTTTGGAATATTGTGTAAGCATATTGGAATAAATAAATAATACTACTAATGATACTACTGATAGTGACCTATTATAAGTACATAAATGTGTTTGTTGTTCATTCATTAATTAGATTTTCCTCAATATATTTATCTTTAACATCGAAACCAAAGGATTGTAGGTATAGAAATCTCACCGTAAAATAGACTGTCCAAATAATTTATTGGATTCGGTGATATGTTCTGTAAAATTTAATCGATAATCGAAAAGTAACACCTAAATCCTTTATACTTGAATTTCCTGGAATTATAGAACCATCAATATTGTAATTAAAGTTAGTAATTTGTTCTTTGCGAGTGTAATTTACTACATTTACTGACATTTAGACAAAGTCAGCGTGTATAACACCAGCGCGATAACGTATTTAAATCATGTTGTAATAGCATACTATCTTCAAAAGACGATAGAGATGTAATTAGATCGTTAATAAATGCTATAAAAAGTAGAGGGCCTACGTTGGAACCCTGGGGAATACCTGAGGTCCAATTGAACTCAAACGACTTAAATGCATTAAAATATACATAGTTAATTCGTTGTTTTAAGTAAGATGATAAAAATATAATGGTGTGTTCTGTAAGACCAAATTGACTAAGTTTGTTAAGTAAAATGTTATGATCAATGGTTAGATCTGTTTAGATAACATCCGTTTGCTCTCTATCATCAAGGCTTCGGCTAAGATAATGCGTAATTGAAGCCAGAATAGTTAAGGTCGACCTTCCAGACCTAAACTCATGTTGAAGTGGTGAAATATATTTCTTTACATGGTTGTACAGAAAATAATATATTATTTGTTCAAATATCTTCGAAAAATTTGATAAGATTGCTGTAGGTCGATAGTTTTGAAGGAGTGAGTGAGTGACCTTTTTTTAAAGACGGGAGTAATGACAGCTCTCTTCCAAGTATTAGGAAAGCATCCAAATTTAATTGATCCATTAAAAATTATTAATAACGCCTTTATAAATAATCACTACGAATGGCTGATGTTTTCAGCTTGTTTATACTCTGAATGACGTGTTGCTCATTCATAACTGGAATACAGAAATTTTTACAATTAGTGTGTATAGAATTGATTAACGTAATATCATTATCGAGAAAAACTTCGGAAAACGTATCAGCAAAAGCATTTACGATGCTTTGGGGAGTATCAAAGATAATACACTATTTTTTGAATTCACTTGGTATTCTTGATGTTCCATTTTTTTGTTGTACAAATTTCCACAGGTCGTTCGGTCGCGTTTTAAGATTATCTTCAATGTTTCTTAAGAAAGATTTATATGCTATATTAATTTGTGATTTGGTCATAATTCGAAGTGTTTCGAACTATCGGAAGTAAAATATGGATTCAGTAGATTTTCACTTTTTATGGGAGTAGTGTTCTAATTTAATATTTTTGATAATATCATTAGAAAACCACGTAGGAAATTTATTTGATCAAAACGGTTATACAAAATCTTATAAAATTAATTGACCAATTCATCAACGTCAGTGTAAGATTCCAAAATAGTCCGATCTACATTAGTTAAGTCATTGTACAAAATAAGATAATTGTCGTGCTTGTTAGACTTATTATAAGAAAAAACAGACTGCTTGCATTTAGTGAAAATTTACGATGTACCGGTTAGAGCTGGATGATTCAGATCTTCTGGCACAAGAGGATGCACAGAACATACATTATTCCAGGCAACCATCGACATTACTAAAAATTAAATCTAACAGTTCATTATTACAATTTTTGATATTGTTAAACTGATTGAGTTTCAGGATGTTTAGAAACCTGCCCATGGATGAAAATTTTCGCGATTTAGGATAGTTTAGTTCTTCAAGAACCATTCACATCTTACGGTTTGTAGATAGTTGCGGTATAAAATATCAATGAGTCGAATGAGTACATAGAATAAAGTCTATAAGAGGAGTATGTTGTTGTATATGGCTTCTATCTACGACACTGTAAGATATTCTTTCAGAAAACGCTACCAAAACTCCGCCGCCTTTTTGAACAACCTTATAACTATTATGAAACAGTTCAAAACTCCTTAAAAAAATCATTCAGCCATGTTTCGCTTAATAATACAATATCATAAGTGTAACAGCAGGAATTAATATAAAAGGTTTGAATTTTAGTTTGTAATCCACGAGCGTCTTAATAGTAGAAGGTCAGTACTGATTGCTGATATTTCAGAGTTATAAGAAATAAATTTGCAGGCTTTTGGGTGAGATAATGGTAAAATATTATCACATCCAGAAGTGTCTTTCTATTCAAATATTCAAAAATATTATTTTTATTTATTGCTTGTGTTATTGTTTTTAGGACTTCTGATACCTTTAGTTAAGTGATTTCATTGTTTCTCTATATTCACAGTTTAAGCCCTACGGTTTTCTATTTTTCCTTGGTTAACCAACTAGTTTAGTAGTTACTGGACAGTGTATTACTTTTCACTATCGCCTCTTCGCGAATAAAGTTTTACTATAATTGCGTTTTCTGGCCCTCTTTTTGATTAACAACTAGTATTTTACCAGCTGGGATATGTATTACACAGGCCAACAAATTTTGACCTTTTGAAAGTTGATTTCGATCCGACATGTGATTTTGTATAATTTTGATCTGCTGAATTCAAATCTGAGTGTCATTTTGCCCTACCAAGTAAGGTTTTTTATTAATGTTGAAATTAAAAAAAATTGGTCAAGATAAACGCTACCTTTATTAATACAGAGACAAAAAGTAAACTAAAAGTAAGAAAACTAAATTGAAAAAAGTCTTAAACAATATTTCTTTTATATCCAGAAGATCTTTCCCTCTTGGATGAAAAACTTCGTTTAGTCTATTTTCTTCTGTATTACAGGGCCAGATTGTCCTTAGCATGGCTAAAGTTGTTTTCATCATCTTCATGTTCAGAAATGCTTGTAACATCTTCTAAAATTGTTAGTTTCTCAGGTATCGGCACGACTGGATCAGGTGGCACTGGTCTAATTGCAGACTTAAGTTTCGGATAAATCATGTTTTTAAATTTTTTTGTGTTATATCGACGTACATTGCACATACAGAAACACTCCATGATGACTGTTCATGGTGATTTGTTGGCTCTCGCCAAATCATTGGTATTCCAAAGGGTAGCGATTTCCTTATTCCATTACTCCTTTAAGGAGATTAATTAGAAGAAGTTAAATTGTTAAAAATAACAATGTAACAATGCAGTACTACCACTAAGATGCTTAAAGTCTTGCCATATACTAACTCTTAACTTGAGTTTCGACTAGAATAGGTCGATTGTTCTCGCCTATTGACAACAGCGATCTTGTGGGAGTGGTTTTATTTGATAGGAGTCCATACTACTTAAGATTTAAGCTTATTTGGTGTATATTCTTCATCAAGAATAAATATTTTTTTTGATATATTTGTAAATTATACTAAAAGAAAATCAAATATTTTATTGTGCTTATACGCTACAATTGTTTTGCCTCACTACGGCTTCTTCAGGCAAAAAACTTGTACCTATACATTACACTCTAACCTATTTATTGTAATTTTATAATAATCAGGGGGGTTGGTGTTAGTAAGTAAGTTTTGAAGTGGTGTGTTCGATAAGTCCCTTTGAACATTCAGTAGATTTGATGTTCTTTTTCTTCTACTGTTTTTGCTAGAGGTGCACTTCTCTGCTCTCTCTCTCTCTATCTCTCTCTCTCGAAGTATTAATTGAAAACACTAACGGAGAGCGATTATTTTTATTGAGATCATCGAGGGTAATTATAAGATTTTATCATACAATCAAATATATTAGTGGTTCGTTATTCAACATTATTTCTTCAGTAATAATAATCTTCTCAATATACCATCCTCTAATATCCCAATTTTTATTTTTTTTGTGGGAAAACCGTATAAGATATCAAAAATTATTAAAGGATGAAAAAGTTTTTAAATTAAATGGTCTTTCAAGTAGTATTTTTTTAGTTTTTATTGGATCCACCAATAAAAAAATATTTTAGTTTTTAAGTGGTGGTACTACTATTTCTTATACTTCTTGTTAACGAATAATAGTCATAATAACTGAAATAATGTATTATATTATGGTAGTTATTAAAAATAAATTTCATTCAAATCAAATAAAGCGTTCAATTGTTATAAACAAAAGAAATAAAAAATTTTGAAACTTTGAAGGTAAATTCCGGCTTAACCGTAATTTTTTGGATATAGATAAGTTGCGTTAAATCGTCATATTTTGACCTCAGGAATCTATGGTCCAGCCATTTCCCCGCATTAATGGGACAACGAATGATCCGATTGAGATAAAACTTTAAACTTAAGGTTTTATCGTTAAAAACTGGAACTGAAAAGCTTTTGGTAATCATTCATTAACCGGAAGTGTATGTTTACTCGATGTTTTTTTTTTATTTTTCTAGATATTTTTTCCAAATTCCATAACAAAGGTTAAAGGAAATGAGAAACTGAAGAAGTTTTATTGAGACATGTTTTTCATAAAAAAAATTATTTTTGAAAAAAAAATTTACTTCTACAAATTTTAGCAAAGATTTTATTCAAGAGTTGCAAATTTTGCAAAGTCATTATTTATATTTATTTATAGAAATTTCTTTGTGGTTTTTGTAGAATATTTTTCTTCAACTTTTTCTATAATTTTCTCAGATGATCCATACTTTTAGTTTTTCTTGCATTGAGGTTTCTAGAATTTTTCACAAGATTTAATTTTAGATTTATAAAACTTTTTTGAGAACTCTAGAAGTGTACAGTAATTTATTTTTCTTACAAAATAAGTAAATAGATATTTCCAGAATTTTTAGCAAAGATTTTATTCGAAAGTTCTAGATTTTGTTAAGATTTTTTTCCAAATTTCTAGAACCTACTTAGAGGCTTCTGGAAGCTTCAGGAATTTCTTCTCTATATTTTCAGTTTTTTGCATCTTCCTTTCTAAACAATTTTGACCGAGGATTCTAAAATTTTCTACAAGTTTTCCTTGTAGATTTCTTTTTGGAGGGTTCTAAAAGTTTACAGTAATTTCTTCTTCATATTACCAGAATTTTTAGCACGGTCTTATTCGGGAGTTTTTTAGAAATTTCGTTTCAATATTTATAGAATTTTCTTTGAGGCTGCTTCCAGTAATTTTTCTTCCAGATTTTAATATTGTCTTATAAATTGCAAACATTTCCATTTCCTGAAAAATTAAAAAAAATCTTTTCCAGAACTTTAGAATTTTTTCGAGAGTTCAGAATCTTCTATTAAGTTTTATTAAGTTTATTTGGAGGCTATAGATTTTTCTAGAAAATCTGTTCCTAAAAATCTAGACTCTTTTCAGTTATCTCTCCAGATATCAATATTGTTTTTTTTAAGTCTTTTAAATTGAGAAGTTTTCAGAATTTTCCCAAAATAATCTAGAAATGTAGATTTTTGGTAGGATTCAGAAAATTTCTAGTAAATTACGAAGATTTAAATGAAGTCTTTTTTAGAAAATTTGTTTTTAAAAATCTAGACTTTCTTCGAGAGTTCAGGAAATTTCTTCTCCACACTTCAAGATTTTTTCAATCGCAAAGATTTTGAGGCTCTAGAATTTTTGGAATTTTCTTTTAGAAATCTAGATTATTTTCTCGAGGGTTCAGGAAATTTCTAGGAATTTATTCTCTAGAGTTCAAGAGTTTTTTTTACGTCGTCTTTTAAATTGGAAACATTTTCCATAAGGCATTAGGATTTTCTAGATTTTTTTCTAAAGAATTTAGAAAATGGAAAATAACTTCTTCCCAAAATTAAATTTCTTTTTCAACTTATCTTATAAATTGCAAAGGTTTTTTCCAGGCTCTAAATGTTTTTTAATTCGTCTTCTTTTCGAGAATTCAGGTAAATTTCAGCAATTGCTTCTCTAAAATTCAACACTTTGTTTCAACTAGAGGCTATAAACTTATTTAGAAAGTTCTAAATTGCGGATTTTTTCTTGAAGGCTCTAGATTTTTTTTAGAAAATTTTCCCCTAGAAACCTTTTCTTATTTTCGAGAAAGTTTAAAGAATTTTCAGTAATTTCTCTTCCCGATTTCAAGATATTTTTTCAACTGGTCTTCTAAATTTCTAGGAGGCTTTAGAATTTTTAGAAAATTTTCATTTAGAAATCTAGACTTTTTTCCAAGGGTTTAGGAAATTTCCAGAAATTTCTCCTCCAGATTTCAAGGTTATTTTCTTATGTTATAAACAAAGAATTTTTTGGAGGCTCTAGAACTTTTTAGAAAATTTGTTTGTAGAAATCTAGATTTTTCTTGAGGGTTCAGGAAATTTTCAGTAATTTCTCTTTTTTGAGGCCCTAGATTTTTAAGATTTTTTTAAATTAAATCTAGACTCACTTTTTCAAGAATTTAAGAAATTTTCACTAATTTCTTCTCTAGGTTTCAAGACTTTTTAATTCAACCCGCTTTCTAAATTGTGAAGATTTTATTAGAAGCTCTAAAATTTTTAATTTTTGTTTTGTTTAGAAATTAAGACTTTTTTCAAAAATTTGAAATAATTGTAATATTTCTTCTTTAACTGAATTAAAAAATTCAATATGTTTTAACCACAAATTATTGTAAGTATGGATTACAACGTAGTAACGGTAAGTAATAGTAATTTAATATGTATTTATAGGGTGGGTGGGTGGCCTCTAACCCACCATCCAATCAGTATAACATAAGCGAGGGTTTTAATTGAAAGTTGTAAAACGTGAATAAACATAACAAATTTTGAAATTTAGGAAATTTTGAAAAATAAGACATAAAACAAACAACAACAAAAGTTAAAGAGAAAGAAAAACTGAAAAGTTTTATTGAAACATTTTTTTGTTCTTAATTTAAAAATTTTGTTTTTTTTGGTTGTTACTAATAAACTGTATGAGCTAAATGAAATTTATATAACAAGTAAATATAAAAAATTCAAAATTGAGCAAATAATTAAGAATAACTTTATAGTTTTCGAGAAAAATATAGGGAAAGTATTATGATGGCCACATCACCATTTTGCTTATTGTATTACAATCGAGATAAGTTGTTAGAGTTAGCCTACTAAAAGCACATATTTTCCAGAATCATATACTCACTATCCATCTTAAACGTTAGCCTTGTACTAATTCTTCCTTAAGAATGATAAATAATAATTCGAATATGTTAACATGGCAAGATCTACAAATCCTGTTATCCTATTGATAATCAGAGGTAGGCTTCTACTCATAATTCTACTTTTTCTAACGTTTCTTTTCAATTATTATTCGTCACTCTTATTTTTTGACATTTGGTATTTTCTCCTCCTTCAGATATGTTTTAAAATTTATTTAATGTCGTTGCAGGTTTTTTTAATTATATTATCTTTGAATGGCTGTTATTTGCCCTTGTTGTAGAGGAATCTTAGAATATAATAGGAAATGATTTTCTCACAAAGTTGATAGCTATTAGTTTCTTGCTTTTCTTTGTCTGCTGCGTTTTGTATTGTTTTACATTCCACCCTTTTGATGGTTGGTATTCTTATTCTGAAATTTATTTCAATGTTATAGGAAATAAAATTGCAAGCTTTGTGGTATAGGCGTGATAATAATGGTAATGGTAAAATATTATCATAACCAAAAGTTCTTAATTAAGTGATTTCATTGTTTATTATGTTATGCATTGTCTCTTTTGACAGCGGCCAGAAGTTTCTCCTAAGATAGACTTAAACTTTGTCTATAAGTCAAGAAAAACGTCATTGTAAGCTTTTTTATGTTCACAGTGTGTGACCTGTGGTTTTCTGACCTTCCTTCTCGGCTAGCCAACTAGTTTTATAGCTGCTGGGCAGTGAATTATATTTCATTCTCTCCGCTTAACTAATAATGTTTTTCCTTCTTTCAAGACTGACTCTAACCGATTGATCTGTGATGATTGAAAAGGTGAGCATTCCGTTACATATTCAATATTTAAACGAATTAGAGCCCAAAACAGACTCTGTAAGCAAATTGGAATACCTTTACATATCCTCCAAACAAAACCCCCCATAAGTGTAAGAATTATAAGTCAATTTGTTGTCAAACATAACTCCAAGATCATTAATCTCCATCATTCTATGGATAATATTATGTCCGATGCTATATCGAAAGTCAATTGTCTACCTCTTTCTAGAGAATGATATTAAATTACACTTCTTCGTGTTTAAAAGTAAGTTCTCCAAATTACACCATTTATCAATTCTGCTCAGGACTTTCTGTAGGAGAATACAATCATCTATTGATTTAATTGATTTAAAAAGTGTCATCAGCATATAATAATATTTCACAACTCGAAACAACATGTTCTTTATTATTTATTAAGTGCAAGAACAGATTTGGAGATTTGGACAACAATGCGTTCCTTGTGGCACCCCAGAAGTAACGGAAATTGGATTGGAAACAAAGTTATGCATTCTCACCCCTTGACATATATTCATTAGAAAAGTAAACAACAATCGAACATAACTGAATAGTTGAGGCTGTTAGTTGTTGAAAGTTCATATTCTAATCACTAAATTTTCGTAAATGAAATATAAAAATTTCTTCGCCTGAAGAAGACACAGTATGTCGAAACAGTGTTATCGTATTTCATTTACGAAAATTTACCAAAGTGATAACAATTTAACAGTTAGTCTAAAAAATTGATTTTATGCAATAATATGTTATGGCTAACTCGATCGAAGGCTTTCGAAAAGTCTAAATAAATGGAATCCACCTGGTTATTATTTTCCATTGCGACCAAAAGAAATTGATTATAGAAGAGAAGGTTTGACACTGTTGATCATTTAGGAGCAAACCCATGCTGTCTGCTTGACAAAAGGAATCTAGCCATCCAATAGATTTGATGCGCCACTAACTTGTCTAACATCTTATGAATAGCAGAATAAGAGATGAGTAGATATATCATAATAAAATATATAAGTCCTTTACGTTGTAGAAAATTAACTAATAATTAGAAAAAACACGAAAATATTTCGTAAAATCTACAACAAATGAGTCTTATTAAGACTACAAGAACAAACCACTTTTGAAACAACTACTTCTCTAGCTAATACTTCGACAGACATTGAATAATACAAAAGTAATTTGCGTGTTACAAAATAGCAAGGCTATCAAAGCAACACTAGTTTGAACGTATTTCTTTCTGTAAAATGAACTAAAAATGATTGAATAAATTTGGAATAATAAATTAATTTAGGTTTTGAATTATTTAATTGCTTTTGCTAATTTATTTCTAATTACATCAACCTAAATTAATTTATTGTTCCAAATTTATCATAACATAGTCACTCACAAATTATTTAACGTACATTCAATCATTTTTAGTTCATTTTACAGAAAGAAATACGTTCAAACTAGTGTTGCTTTGATAGCCTTGCTATTTTGTAACACGCAAATTACTTTTGTATTATTCAATGTCTGTCGAAGTATTAGCTAGAGAAGTAGTTGTTTCAAAAGTGGTTTGTTCTTGTAGTCTTAATAAGACTCATTTGTTGTAGATTTTACGAAATATTTTCGTGTTTTTTCTAATTATTAGATATATCATGTTAAAAATTTCTTCCTTTGACACAACAATTTAAACGTCGGTCACCGTTGAGTTCACATAAGTACTATTTGACGTTGTATTATATTTTATTACATTGGGTACACCAGTTTCGTTTTTTAAATTAAATGTACATACTGTCAAAAATAACTCAGATCACGACTGAATTTTGCTTCCACATTCGCTAATAAATATAGTGAACTAGATAATTCCTCACATTGAACGAGACTTAAATAATCTTGGTATTCGCCGGATCGTTTATATTGACAATAAGCACATTTATTCTTTTTTTAAAGTAGTTTAATTTCTTGTGTCATCCATTTCGGATAAAAATTTACACACTTCTTAACTACATTATGCGGTACGAAATATTCGATTCCCTGATGTAAAATATTGTAAATATATTCAACTAAATCATCTGAAACCGTCAGTTTGTTCCGCCATTTGACTTAAAAGAACTAATAATAAAGTTATTCAAGTCATCGAAGTCGGTTTGGTGGTATAAATATACTTTTTTAGAACATTACTCTGCGATATTGAGATATCATAAGCCGAATGATGTTCCTCTACATTGGATAATAAATTGCTTGATAGTGTAATATTAATATATGTTAAGTTTGTGAAAAATAAGCCAAGAAAGATATTTCTGACATTGGTATTTCATTTACCTGTTCAAAGTTCAAATAATTGAAGGTATCAATTTTAACTTGAAACCTGAGATCATTAAAGGCAGCGGAGGTAACTACAAATCTAACATTATTCCACTTAATATTAGAGAGGTTATAGTCACCACAAATTAAAAATTTACTATCAGCAAATTTATCAATAATACTTTCAGCAGCAGCACAATTTATTTACTGGTGACCTTGGAGATATATAAACTCAACCGATAACATAATTCAAATTGTTAGTTGATATTGAAATAAACAGTTTTTTTTTCGATTTATGTATTTATGTCCAGAGGAATGGCTAGATACGATCTCCACATCCCTAAGGCATGGCGACAAATGAACATACATATTGCCTCTTTTTAAATTGATTATACGCTGCATTTTCATCTTCTGTACCACACCAGTCAAAATCCTGCCAGGAATGGGTACATTTCCAGTAAATTGGTATTTATTGTCAATGTAATGTCCTTCAGTCGCTTCTCTAGGCTTTTTGAAACCTAGACCCACGCTCTTGTGGTGCATCAGGACCTTCCTTCTGATTCCCGCTTTTTGGTTGGAGAACAAGATTCTCTGTTTGTGAAAAGCTTTTACTGTTCGATCCTCCATGTTGACATCGTAAAGAGGAAACGACATTATAGGTTTTTCTCTTTTTAATTATGTTTTGTTTGCTGGGCTGTTTTTGTTTTTCATATTTGACAGATAGTATTTTTCTCCCTTAAACAATTTGTGTCTGTTATGAATTACTGTATCAAATATTTGTTTTAATTGATGACTTTGATGTTATATTTACATATTAACATATAAAATAAGGTTTACAGAAATTAGACCTAAATGAGGTAAAATAAGAAGTTTGCTTCACCTAATTTGTTTTTTTTTCTCCAGATACGAAAAGAATGTATAAGCATTAAACGAGGAAGCTTCACCAAAATTTGTAATTGGTTTGCAACTTTTTTGGTAATTTGGTAACTAGTCGTTTCAAGGTATAATCTCTGGGATTATAACTTCTAATTCAGCAAACTCTTTCTAAAACTTGTCCTGTAATTTTGTTATGTATGGCGTTAACTCAGAAATATAATTTTAAGCTTTTACCTCCAAATGTAATTAATAGCTCTTAATTGCTTCGCTTTACACTTTTTTGTATAACTTTAAAATCTTCAGTATTTTCAACATCACGTTTTAAGCAGAGTTTCAGAAGAAGGAGATATAAATAGTATGAGATGTCCACTCAAAACTTTTTCATCCATTTTATCTTCCAAATGTAATTTTGTACTTAACTTAAATAACGTGTCAGCAGTTATTAGATATTTTATTCAATGCTTTTTTTAATAAAGATAAAATAATAAAAAATAAAATTGGAAAATTCATTCACAAGTAATCAAGGTTAACTCTTTTAGATACAATATGTTTACGATTAATTTCATAAATGTGTTTGTTCATATATTTTAGTCTTAATAAAAATGACTTTATATTTTGGATTATTTCGACCCTGATTCCTCTAAATCCAGCAAGGTTCTGAATAGTTGGTTTTCATTATGCGAAGAAGAATATTGAACACATTTTTTTTATGTTGTATTAATATTTTTATAAATTTGCGTGTCTATATATGGTGCATCATTCTTTGATGAGCTTAACTCCTTAGATAAGTTTATAAATTTATAAATTAGTTCTTATAAATAGGGCATACATGAATGCAACCTAAAGTATGCTGTATGCTTCTTATATGATTCACACAGATTGGTTTAGAGATTAACTGCTTTAGGTCCAGCATATTTACTTGTAATGACAAATATTTGGCTCTTTACAGCGCATACTCATCTTAAGTGCAGTGCCTAGGTATGGTAGAATTGATTATATTTTGTCCTTGGATTTTTGGTTGACTCCTTTGGATTCATCATGGTTCTGTCTAAAGGCAATTGCGTGGCTTTACGCTACACATATAAGTTGTAAATATAGTTCTTAAATTGTTATTTTGTTTTTGACGTTGACTTCTTTAGATTGAGTACTTTTATGTTAAATTGCCACATTTGAGCGGAGTTGAAGGTTCAATACGATGAACTCATTCTATTATGAATTCTTTCGAGGTTGACTCTTCTAGATGCAGCTTGGTTATTCCTAATGGTGAGGGCATGGCTGTTTACCATATATGCCAGGACCCTTGGCCACCTTCACATCACTCCATCCCTTCTTAAATCCACTGTTTTTGCAGGACTCTTACTAGGGTTCATCGACGTTGAAACATGGGTTGACATGCTTGTGTTATGATTTTTGAATACTAGCCATTATTTTTTGTTTTTGTTAAAATCAACATAGAAGTAAAGAATTGCTACATATATAAAAAGAATTTAAAAGTGGATTGAGATATTTTTAATATTTTTAAATTAAACTATTTAACTTATGTTATATAAATCTATTTCAATCTTGCTTTACATTAACTAAATTACGCTATAAATGTGCTTGCGCGTTCAGTAATAATTAGCCATTCTCCATTAATAGGCCACATTGTGCTAATTGGGTTGATGTTGCGATTAATAGGAACACAATAATAGATTAATTATCAATAATTCTACTAATGGAAACTGTAATAATACCCCTATTTAGAATAAATATTTTTTGCTCCTATTGTTGAGAGGGAATATCGAACTGGGATATAATAATCATAAATCATCTATTGTCGACGACGTTCTCTATGTTTACCTTTATTGAGCATTCGTAAGGCTCAACGTTATAATTTATTATTACAAGGGGTGTATAACGTCGAAACTTATTGTGGTAGGAATATTGATATTTTAACGGTTTAGCCATTGGATTATTATCAGTAAGCCTTGTATCGCAATAAATTACATTATATTTAATTTAAAAAAGTATATATTTTTAGGTAATAATAAAACATTAATCAAAATTATTACAAAGATTAATTTATATCATCATTATTTTCATTTACAATTGATCAATTTAATAAACCATGGGCTCAACGGGACGTAACTTTCGCATCCTGTAGAGGGGATGAGTTTAACGACGAAATTAGTATTCAATTACATTCTCGCACCCTCGCATCCATGCAAAATTAGTTTCAAACATTCGTTATATCCTTTTTCACTTCGGAAACTATTATAGTGACAAATTGTACCCATTTAGAATTGTAAATTATAGGATGAATGCAGTAATAGTTTTGATATATTATTATTACCAACCAGTGAATTATTATTTTGTTTTTGTTAGTAACTTTTTATTTGTGTGATAGAATGCTGTTAAGTTTTGTATTTATTAATGTTTTATTCTGTGCGCTCTTCCTAAAGTAATTATTTTTGAGTTATTATAAAACTCGTGTCGCAATTATCTTTTAATTAGCAACCAGAAAATGTAACCATTCCCACCCATTTGCGGTCCTAATTCACACTGGTCGCGTAATTAACGCTCGATGGGTAAATAATGAGATTCATTATAAAACCGGCGGCGAAATATCGCATCCGCCTTTAATAAAACCTTCTCTAATTTCAAGGAGAGACTTTTTAACACTATTAATGTATACAATAAAAAAGTGTATGCAGAAATAATGTTAAACAGCGGCGGAGTTGATTAATCCTTTTGATATAATTCCCAAAAAAGCGTAGATAGGAGAAGTTGCTTGAATTGCTGTTTATAAAGCTATAAAAAGTCAACTATTAGATGTCGGTGATAGGGTTTAAATTACGGTCTGTAAAGTTTAAGTCGCGAACAAAAAGTTATGATCGATTATTTGTGTGGGTATGCTCGTTCGGTTGGAAAATTTCATATTTATCGCTTCGGTGATGAGAGTTAATCCATTTAGATTTGCTGAACAAATCGTTTACATTATCGTCCCTAAAAAAACGATTGATATACGTGAATTATTAATGCAGCCTTTAAAAATGTTACGGTAGTTAAATACATTTGTAATTTATGGAAATTATTTTTGATGAAGATTTTACACATATACAACTTTATTTTGTCATATTAATCACAATTGAGTAAATTGAGATAATTCAATTAATCGTGAAATATTTATTTCCCTCAGTAGGCTAAATTGACCATCGGCCTAATATTATATTTTTTAAGGATCCTTAGTTATAAATCACAAGTCCTATTCACATCACAAAACTTTATAACTTAAATTATTTATTTCCATACATCCTAGCTGCGAGCTTTTTAAAAAATAAATCCAGCAGTTTATTTCGAACGGAAAGTTTATACGCGGGATTTATTGTTGCGAGATTGAATGCGTTTTATTTCAACATCGAGATAGATTGTGTTGTTTTACTTTTAGAAAATGTTAACTGTGTTTGCCTCTGTGGAGGGAGAGGGATGAAACGTGTGTCTATTTCTCACGATCAAAAGTAATTCGCTTGTGGCCCTTCCTAGATTGTTTTCCACGCGCTTTCTGTAGGCTTTAATGTGCAGTGGAGAAGAGGAAATGTTTTCATATATATTCTGGAGAGGCAGCAGTGGTTTGATTTTGAATCATCAAAGTCTATTTTCTAGTTTATTTTTCAAACGAACTCATAAATTATTCTGTGTGTATTAACTTTTTAACTCGTGCTAGCGAATTTAAAATGCACTATTTGCGTTCGTGGATTTTATTTATTCCGTTAGTATTGCATTTTATATTGCGGAAATCTGTCCAGATTATAAAAAGTTAAAAATTAACTTGATAAAACTTGTGCTTTTAAGCTAATAAATTATTTATTTACTACATAAAATATACTGTGTCAGTATTTCTTTAAGTGCATAAATGTTTTATTTAGAACCAATAACCAATTCACATAACATACACACAAAATTTCTTCATTTGAGTTTGTTTGTTAATATATGAGGTATTCTCATTTAATACACGTATAAGAATTGTTTATATGTTAATTATTTTTCCCTGTTAGCAACAACCACTGACCAGTTTTAATCTATTTTGGATCTTAGCAGCGTAGCCCAGTTAAATATGGGGAAACTGAGTTGTACTTTGCAGTTTTTAACTCTCCGGGCAAACCATCAGCCAATATAGTACCATAAAGGTGTCATTTATTTTTTTAGCAATAATTAGTTAATATTGTTGATGTCTTCAACTGCGCTGATGAGATGCAAAATTGATGAAAAACTATACGTAGTTATTGTTGACAGGAGACTATAATTCACGTGTATATAATTATTGTTATAATTGTCGTTCTTGACAGTTCCATATGATTTTTCTTGAATTAGTTTCTCATGAAACATTTTGTAATATAGAAATAACATAATTAACGCTTGGTTTGTTTCACCAAGCGTTAATTGTGTTATTTCTATATTCCATATGATTTGTTGGTGGTTATCCATTCAAAGAGGGATTTAGTACAAGGATAAGACAATAGATGGCACTTTAATGGTAATATCCTGTATTATTTAAATTGTTAGATACACCATTAAAGTAGCACATAAATGGTTAGACCAAACTTCCCTCTTCCCTAATTGAGTGGATTACAACTTTATAGTAAAATTTGGTTTCCCTATGCTGATGAGATACAAAAAGTTTAAAAACAGATAAATCTCAAATTTATAGATACAGAAGGTTTGGGCACGAGTTAGTGTTGTGCAAAAACAAGTGGTATCTTAAAAGCACGCAGAAGATGCGGAATAGAAGGTCATGGAAAGGAGCAAAACTATGTGACTAGATTTGCTTGAAACGGTAAGGCTTCTTCAACTTTACAGGCGCTAAAATACGCCAGATCCATGTTTCTAATGGGATGGAGGCCCCTAACACGGCCTTTTTGAACCATAAATTAAGGGACGGGTAGCCCATTATAGCTGCTATGGCACGGGCCAGTGAGTTGAAAAAATAGTGGTTTGAAGGTTCTGCGACGCAAGGGACGGTGACAAAGTTACCATCAGGTTTAGCGGGTTTACAAGAAAAAAACTGAGCTGATAAAGGATCCCATCATAACAGAATACAGTGTATATATTTTCCCAAACTGCGGTTTCTAGAACTACAAGCAATGGCTGAAAAAGCTGGAGGAAAGTCTAGTATGTGGGGGCAAGAGAGATGTATAGTCTTAGCAGGTGACTTGAAAGTCAAGGCCAATCAATGCACAGACACGCGGGAAGATGTTCTGGAACTTAATGCTTTTCTGGACTTGGAAATTTGCAATTCTGGTAGTGTCTAACCTAGAGAGAAAAATTAAAATCTTTAATCCATATTACAGTGATATCAAGGAAAGTGCCCAGATAATGAAAACTTTTGAAGGGTTTTGCGCATTTGGCAAAGGTTTTTAGTAAACCAAGTAACTTTTTTATTTGACGAACTAGTTGTTACTATTCTTTCCGGGCAAGATACATTAACGCAGTATTGGATCTGTCTAAGGAATGTTTCAAAATTTTGTATTATGTGAAAATTCCCGCGTTCAATGGAACTGTAATCTGACTCAGATAATGTTTTATATAAGTTGAGCATGTCCATCAAAGTTAAAGGTCTCAACTTAAGTATACATGGAGATATTACATGATGAATGTTATTTAAACACGAATCCCAATGTGATCGAATATACCGGGTTTGTTTGGTTCAATAAGTACCTGATTTTGATCAATATTTGAGGACACATTATTGAGGCAATTATTACTCCTAGTATTGAAAATCGCATTTGCAAGAGCTCTATTATCATTTGATTAAATTGAACACTAAAATTACCTCCACAATGATTAATTTACCCATATTTAGCTTGTCAAGTAGTACAGCCATGATTGATAAAAACTCATTCCAGCCACCTCAGGTTTTTTCTAATTATAATCGTGTAAGAGATTCCATGTCTGCCGAGTGAATATAATTATTGGTAAGCTGCATAACTCCCCCATGAATAAAACGCTTCGCTGCAAAATATAATGAGACCTGGAACCGTATTAATTTCTAGATGATTTAACCAGTGTTCACAGGAACATAGGAAATGAAATGCCTTATTTTCATTTAGGAATCCAAAAACCTCTTGTCAGATTATTGCCCCCAAGGGGACTGGCCCGTTTAAAAATATATCTATTTAAAATTATGCCAGTCCATACTTTATACGTGGAGTATGCAGAATTGCTGTTTAACGATACCTTTTCGCAAGTAAAATTATCACTAACTTTAAATAAAATAAAATAAACTTTGTTTATATCACACACTTGTGTGATATACTTGTGTAATATAAACAAAGTTTATTTTATTTTATTTAAAGTTATAAAATATGTATCACAAAGTGAAAGCCTCTACAATCAAATATTAAAATTATCACTGTTTATTGTTTGATGGACTTGCTCATTTATATCTTCTAGTGTTACCGACCTTTTAACTCGCTTGACGACCAGCCAGGTCTTCTTTGGCTCTTCCTCCAACTTGGACACTATCGCATCACTGGTGCCTGCAACTATATGTTACTTTGGTGGTTTGCGTTTTTTATATGTCACGGTTTTGAATTCCGCTTCTTTAGGCATGCTGGCAGTAGTATTTTTAATGGGTTTATTGTCTGCTGGTTAAGTTGATTGTTTAAAATCTTCCTGTTGTCGCTTGGAGTTGGGGATTTGGGGATGGTTCCTGCTGTTGCCGAGTCGTTGGCAACAGTTCCAGGCACTGGCACTATTGGAATTTTGGCCTTGTCGTAAACTTCATGGTTTTTTTGTTGCTTGGTTTTTTGACGAGGATGGCGGGAAAATACTAACCACAGAACGTAGCTGCATATTTTCTTCTGCCAAACATTCTATTTTTTCTAGAAGAAGAGTATTGTTTGATTTTTTGCACGATTTTATTTTATGGTAGCAACTCATACGGTAGAATAATTTGCACCTTTCTCACTAAACACCCGATTTGGCAGTCGAACCACATACACATGTTTTTATATAACTATCACTTGATGTTCTGTTTTTACTAGCTTTTGTAATTTCACGGCCGCCGTAATACCCAACCATGATGATCGCGGTGTACTGCCCATATTAATGAACTTCATAAACAGGCGTCCAGTGGTTATAGAGAAGTCACGTCTTGGGTTTAGGGATAGACGGCCAAAAGAAATCTTTATGAAATGGCCGTATATAGCAGAAACAAATATTGAGAGAACTTATGTTAACACATTGCTGGCCGCTGACGTAATACTACGTCTTATAAATTCCAAATTTAGTAGCCGTTGACGTATTAATACGTCAATCAATTTTTATTGTCGAGGAGCCGTTGACGTATTTATACGTTATTTCATGTTTGTTTTCGTGTAGCCGTTGACGTAGTACTACGTCTTTTTTATTATTTAGCATGTTTATTGTTCAATGTCGAATAATTTTCCTAAGAAACTGTAAAGATCTTAAATTAATTTTCTTTTAACCCTTAACTTTACCATTAATGCAGAAAGTGAGTCTATTAATGGTGAAATGTGTGCCGATAATTTGTCTGAAGCCGAAAGTGGTGCAGATATTTTGGACACTCGCAGTGATTTTTCTGTTTTCGTATCCACCAAAAGAAGAAGAGCCTCACCATTTTTAAGCGAATCGATTACTAGTGATATAGAAACTGTCAACATAGAAAATAAAGAAATTATTTCAAGAAGTAATTTTCCGACTGTTGTAAATATATTACTTTTAGGAAATAAAGGTATTAAAGTTTTTCCAAGAGATTCAGGAGATATATCGCAAGTAGTAAATATATTTATTAATTATGACTTTTCATTATTGAAGATCGAAACAAACAGATATCGCCATAAAAAGGCCCATAAGTTTAATATTATAAAACTTGTTAAGTGGTGGACGGACACAACGGTATCCGAACTGAAAAAATTCTTGGGACTAAATATACTACGAGTATGGGACAGATTAGGAAGAATAGGATAAATGACTACTGGTCCACAGATTCTTATATGGAAACACCTTTCTTTGGCAAAGTAATGAGTCGAAATAGATTCAGGCAAGTTTTACAATCCATCCATCGATCCATTTTTCCAACAATGAGGAAATGCTAGAAAATACCACTTTTTAAGGTAGGCTTAGTTCTAAATTACTTTTTGGAAGGAATTTGTAAAGTATATAAACCAAAATAAACCTCTCGTTAGATGAAGCAATAATTCTATATCGAGGGCGATTAAAATTCCACGCTAATAATCCAGGAAAACTTAAGAAATACGAACTTCTTGTAGGAAATGCTATGCGATGCAAAAAATAGTTAAATATGGACAAGGGTTGAATGATCGTGTGTGTAATCTCTTAGATAGTAGTGAAAATGTATAGCACCATGTTTACGTTTGGCAGAACAATTTATTAAAAAAAATTAGAATATGCGGATTACCTGCAGTCCTAAGAAAGTTAAAGTTACGAAGAAGTCAAGATGTTTTTCGCGGAAAATAAGACGTTCTAATACACATTTGGAAAGATAAAAGAGCAGTTAGGGTGATGACTACAATACATAAAGCTACCATGATTGAATCCGGGAAAGTAAATATAAAAACTGGAGATATGATTGTAAAGCCCAAAATAATTTTGGATCACAATAAATACATGAAAGGTATAGATTATGCTGATCAATACCTTTCAAACAATGAATGGATAAAAAAAGTTTCCATGTTTGATTTAAATTGTGCACTGCATAAACTTTTTAATTTACAAACATTTAAATCCCCAGAAAAAAACTTGCAAAAGAATGGATAAAATTTGAAAACAATATTTTACCATGTGATCCCGAAAGTTCGACAAGTTCAATACTTATTACATTCCCTACATAGATATATAGGGGAAGTATTGTTTTCGTGCATGAAAACGTCTGTGGGCGCTCTATCTCAAAAACGAATAATTCGTTTGAGATGAAACTTTAAACTTAAGGTTTTATCATTAAAAATTAGAACTGAAAAGCTTTTGGTAAACATTCCTTAACCGAAAGTGGTTGTTTACTCGAGGCGTTTTTCGGATTTTTCTCGATATTTTTCTAAATTTTAAAAATATTACATAACTCTTGCAACAAAAATCAAAGGGAATGAGAAACTGAGCAAATTTTATTAAAACATGTTTTCATAAAGTGCTTAACTTGCGAGAAAAAAATTAAAAATCATAAATTTTGACATTTTTGCCAAGTACTAATAAACTATAAGAGTTACATGAAATTTGTATAACAAGTAATTGTAAATAATCCAAAATTGAACAAATTATTGAAAATCGCCTTTTGCCTAAAACTCATAATTTTGGAGAAAATGCAAGGAAAATATTATGATGGCTATAGCAACATTTTTATATTTTTTTACATTTTAGTCTTATCTATTTTAGATTTAGAAGTCTGCCCACCCATCATGCACTAAAATTTTATTAATTACCTCAACCAAAATTATTTTAATTCAAAAAGTTCTGTAATTAATTTTACTCCAAACCGCGAGACGATCAGTAATTGACATTTATATGTATATTTAGGGTGGGTGGCCTCTATTCCACCCTCTAATCAGTAAAACATCATCAAAAATTATTTAAAAAAATTGTATGATCAAATCTCCAAAAATTGCAATTATTTTGTGTTTATTTATATTTTACAACTTTTAATTAAAACCTTTGCTTATGTTTTACTGATTAGAGGACGAAATAGAGGACACCCACCCACCCTACATATACATGATAACTTTAATTGCTAAAGGTAATAAAAAATGAAACAAAATCAAAATTTTATTTTAAATATAATTAACTTTCTATCGCAAATCTTATCTAACTTAGATTTAAAGTCTGCCCATCCATTATGCATTATATTTTTACTAAGTTACTCAAATTTTTTTCCATTTTATTTTTATTCAAAATGATTTGTAATTAATTTCATTGGAAACAACGATACGATAAGGAATTAATGTTTATATGTATATGTAGGGCGGGTGGGTGGCCTCTATCCCACTCTACAGTCAAAAAACATCATCAAAAATTATTTGAAAAATTTGTTTGAATTAATCTATCAAATTGTGCAATAATGTTGTGTTTTTTACGTTGTACAACATTTAATTAAAACTCGCTTATATTTTACTGATTGGAGGGTGGATTTGAGATCACCCACCCACCCTACATATACATAATAATCCAGGACTGCACAAGCAGTATTTTGTTGATTTACATGATTTAAATAATTATTAGTGATAAACTTATTTTATCTTCTTAAGAATTTTAAAATATAGTTTCACTTTTAGTTTTCAAATGAGCAAGTATCTAGCGAATCTTCCAACAACCCTCTTTTATACACACAGATGTCGATGATGTGGATATTATTTTTACAATTCCATTGATGATAAACCATCCACAATGTACTGCTTGTGCATTGATTAATTTCTATTTCATAAGTACCTTATTGCTGTAAATCATCTAGAAAATACTGCTCGTGCAGTACTTCTTACATGCAGGCATACATCACTGCGCAAGCAGTATTTTGCAGATAATTTAAGTCAATATATATTCTTAACCACAAACATCCACATCCATTTGTTGATGTACATGATTCACATTGATTAACTTTCACCTCTAGATTTCAAATCAGCCAACATCTAGGTCATTTAAATTCTAACATTCCTCTTTTATATACACTACAGTCTCTTCTACTTATGTCGGTGATGGTTATATGTATCTTTGAAAGCTTATCTTTTTTAGTTTAATTTTTCTTGGCATCAAATTTTCTTTCTTTCTTTTTTTCCAAAATTAGACAGCCACATAATTCCATACCTACCTATACAATCCTCTTAACGAAATAATGAATATTATTTTTAAAATCGCATTGATGATATACCATCCTCAAAATACTGCTTGCGCAGTGATTAATTTCTAGTCCACAAGTACCTTATTAATGTAAATCATCTAGAAATATTCACAAACGATTTGTAATTAATTTCATTGGACAACGCGGTGCTAAGGAATTAAGGTTTATATGTATAAGTAGGGTGGGTGGGTGGCCTCTATCTCACCCTCCAGTCAGATAAACATCATCCAAAATTATTGAAATATTTGTTTGAATATATCTAATAAATAGGAAAAACACGAAAATATTTTCGTAAAATCTATAACAAATGAGTCTTATTAAGACTACAAGAACAAATCACTTTTGAAACAACTCATTTGTTGTAGATTTTACGAAAATATTTTCGTGTTTTTCCTATTTATTAGATATATTCAAACAAATATTTCAAATAATTTTGATTGTTAGAGGCACCTACCCATCCTACATATACATAATAATTAAGAATTCAAAATTGAGAAAATTATTAAGAATACCTTTTATTGCGTAAGCCTCATAGTTGTCGAGAAAAATATAGGGAAAGTATTATGATGGCCACATCACCATTTGATCAAACAAGATGCGTTCCTCATAAGGATCCACATTTAGACTCTCGGGCGATATAAAGCACCGTAGACTTAAAAATATTGTGAGTTTAGGTACAAAAAGCTAAGAAAGGTTGAAGAGTTTGCGCAAAACCCAGTATTCGATGAGAGACATGCTTTATATGCAAATATTGTAGGATTCTTTTATGTAGAGGAAAATGTTTTGAATATCATATCAAAACAATATATTTAGGTGTAACTTTATTTATCACGGCTAGGAAACAAATACAAAGCCTCACATTTTTATTCAATATGTAGACGGTCACAAAAGTTGCATATTTTTTAATTATGCATAAGATTCCACTTCTGCAGGTTTTAGCATATGTTTGGAACAGTATTTTGGACAAAATTCACTCGAAATTTTATTTAAAATATTTTTGTAGTCTATAAATCACTAGTATCCTTTTACTAACAGTATAAGCCTAAATTCTGGTAACAATTAATTTTGGGTTCTAGAATGAATCCCTTTTATATTCTAGTCACACGGACAGTAATATAAAACCACGTTTTTTTAATCAGAGCTTAAAACTTAAAACAATGAAAGCGCAATATACCTAAATGCCCGTAAACATACAAAAATATTGTTTAGAAGCCACAATTGGCAAAATAAAAGTGTTTCAATTAAATTAGAAGTCATAATAAAATCCCAACTTCAGAAAAATATGCCGGCCTTCAGCAATACTTCTAATAAAAAACTAAACGGCTCCACAGCGTGTGCGCGAAAATTGTCATGCGGTTATCACGTACGTTGTCACTGATATACTAACGGCCCGCTAGGTGTTAAGTATTGAAATAAAACCCTTGAAGCTCCCGTATCAGGTGATTACCAAAAGACTTAGGGCATGCCTGCATTGCCTGGGTTGATGGTACCTGATGGAGTGTATCAAATGATCAAGGACCGAGACAGACAGAGGCCGCACCAACACGGACAATAAACGAGGTACGCAGAACAGTGAGAAGGCTCAAAAAAATGATGACATGCTGAGCGTGGTAACGAAGGCTACGTCATTGACTTTTTAAACACATGCCTTAAGGACATGGTTTTCCCGAAGATCTGAAAGAAAGAAAACTGGTGTTCATAAAAAAAAAAAACAGGAAAGAAGTCAAACTCCTCTATATATTCCGGTATGCCTGTAATATGGGTGGACAAAGGCTCTAGAGGGGCTCGTTGTCAAACTGCTAAAGAAGGCGACCGAGGCGTGGGAACTTTCGAATAACCAATTTGGCTTCAGAAAAGAAAGATAAACAGTAAACGGGATTTGAGATGTTAAAGGCATGGCGAAGAAAGCAAACACTGGCTCATGAACACCTGGAAGATTTTGCTTTATGCTTACATTACACATTAAAATTGCCTTTAACCATATCGGGAGTACCTTCATATGTAATTAATTCATTAAGAGAAGTGAAAGCTTTGATTTAAGTCCCTTGACGGGATTGAGCTGGACTATCTCTGGCTACCGAAAAGACAGATGCCGTATGGTTATTAACAAAGAAAAGGTAGTCAAAAGAGGAATCCATCGACATCGCATCGGCCCACATAAAGGAAGCAGCAGGAGGAGCAGCTAAAATGGAAATAAAAAAGAAACGGAGGCTGCTGACAAAAAGGAATACGCAGATGTTACACAGTGCAAAAAGAATGGGCTACATCAGGAAGAAGTCTGGCAATAGGGCGGTATCCAACTTCCTGGTAGAAGTTCTTGCCTCAACAAGCAGCAAGAAGAGCAGCTGAAATGGACACGATGACTGCCAGGTTTCTTCCAAACCTTGATGGACTCATCGAGAGGAAACGGAGGCTGCTGGTAAAAAGAAATCAGATGAAGTGAAAGAATGGACTGCATCAGGTAGCAGTTTGCTAATAGGACGGTATCCAACATCATGGTAGAAGTCATTGGATTTGCTAGCACTGAAGAGGGAAATCATATACAGGGTGACTGACGAAAAATCTTTGGTGCTGTATCTTGCTTTTTTTTGATCCAATTTTAATAAATAAAACATAAAAACTTTAAAAGACTTTAATATGAACTGAACTGATTTGCTTTCTTGTATCCTGTTTTTGACAAATGACGATCAACTTTTTTTTTCAAATTGCACTGTATATATATTTTGTATCGATTCGCAAGTATATTTTTTTCTGAATATAAAATTGTAAACGTTTTTATCCATTCATCAAACCAAAATCGAGAAATTGAGGATTTTTTGAAAAAAATTAAAAATCAAGTACTCATAGTAAACAATATACAAAGCCTATTCCAAATGTCATAAGTGACAGTGTCAGTCATTGGTACAAAACTGCAATGATTTTTAATAATGGCACCATTAAAATTAATCAAGAAGTATTTTTTTTTTTTTAGTATTTATAATAGGGATTTTTTTTAATCATATAGAACAACAAAAATGTATTTTAAAAGGGAAGAAAAAACTAAAACAAATGATAAAAAATCTAAATATATGTGTTGTAGCACCGTTCTGATGCAACCCGATTGTATTCAACACTGTTATTGACAATTCATCCAGAAAATGATTTATTTCGTTCGTTAGGTTACAATAATATTGTTTTTTTTAACACTGCCTTTAGTAAAAAGGGGCCCACTTCTTTGCCTCCTAATATAACACACTACTCGTTAACACTAAATAGATTTTGGAAAATATTTTCCACAACAACAATCTTTATGCACCAGTCTTCCAAATTTGCCGGCACATGGAAGTACTCAGAAAACCGATTTCTGAAGAGGCATAAAATTCTAGTACAGTAGTACTACTGTGTTTGAAATCTTGCAACATTCTAATTATGAAACTAATAAAAATTGCTGCAGTATTGTATAAATAGCTGACACTGTCACTTTTGACATTTAAAATAGGCTCTGAACATTGTTTACTATGGATACTTGATTTTTTAATTTTTTTCAAAAAATCCTCAATTTTTTGACTTTAGTTTGATGTATGGATAAAATTGTTTAAAATTTTAAATTAAGAAAAAAATCTCCTTGCGGATAAATACAAAATATACAACGTGTCCACGTAAGTATGCAACAAATGGGAAACTTTTTTATTATTAATTTCTTAGAAAATTTTATTCTTGGTGCTTGATCTTAAACGTACAAAAAAGACAAAACAAATGACATTCGACGCTATATTAGCAAGATATTGAACAATTTTTATTACTTTTGTACTTTCTAAGCGAATTTTATCAAGTATTCTCAGTTTTGACGTAACTGTCATTAATATTTATCATTAACAAATAATTAATTAATAATTCATTAAGAGTTGTTGTCTCCTAAATTATGGCAGAGCGAATAAGTTTACAAGACAGAGCAGAGTTGGTGCTAATATAAACTATAAAACCTGCAGAGAAGCAGCTGATATTTTTAACGACTCCCAAAAGAGAATCAGTTACTCACACGTGTCAAGAATTTTAAAGCAATTTAAAAGTTCCGGAAATTTTGAATTGCATTTTGAAAAAGAACGTACTAAACCAGTGAGAAATGTGGAGAATTCGTTGGATATTTTGCAAAGCTTGGTTGAAAATCCTTAAATATGATATGATATGATATCTGTTAAAAAAGGCGCTGGAAGTTTAGGATTTTGAAAATCAACAGTACATAACGGCAAAAAAGTTTAAAGCATTTAAACCAAGATATGTTGAACATGATTGCGACAATTGTTCTGAATTTTGTTTCATGGTACAAGGTGAAATAGAAATTGATAGTACATTTCCTAAGAAGATCCTGTTTACGGATAAAGCTACATTTATTACAAATGGTGTAGTTTCATCACAAAACTGTCGCTCGTCCAAAAATCCAGCATTCTGAATTATATGCAATATTCTCGAAAAATAAATGTTTGGTGTGAAATATTATAGGACCCTACATATTTCGACAGAGTTTAAATTCAGAAAGATATTTAGAAATTTTAAATATGAAATTGTACAATGAATTTGACATGTTACCATTGCCAACAAGAATTTTTCTTTGGTTTATGCAGGATGGGTACCTGCACATAATACTCGTGTCGAAGTTGCATATTTAAATGAACAATTTGATGAGAAATGGATTGGAAGACATTCAAGATTTCCATGGCCTGCTCGCTCACCCGATCTAAATCTACTTGATTACTTTTTTATGGGGGTGGTTAAAAAAATTGTTTATTGCGAAAGGTCTTTTTGAAATTTAGAGGATTTGGAAAATAAAATTAGAAATTGTATAAGATATTTAAATAATCATCCCAATATTCTTAAAAATGTAATCATAGATTTTAACATAAGAACAAAAAACCTTATGTCATTTGTTTTGTCTTTTTTGTATGTTTAAGATCAAGCACCAACTTTTATAAAGAATAAAATTTTCTGAGAAATTAATAATAAAAAAGTTTCCCATTTGTTGCATACTTACGTGGACACGTTGTATACAGGGTGGGCCACGAATAACGACCATTAAAAGTTTACAGGGTTCCTGCAAGAGGAAAAATCTGAAAAAATTCAACATTGTACGGTTGATTGCGATCTCCTCATGGAAAATATTTTTGACTTTCTATCACTTCCGGTTGTACCGGAAATGGCTACCAACTTTGTTATTTTAAATGGAACATACTGTATATTATTTCATTTTTAAATTCCTTGTTCGATTGCCTACCTCTCCATATGGGTTTATGTCAACTTAACTTTTACAGTTTTTGATTTAAAAATGTATTTGTCAAATATTGACCTGAAATAGTCGTTTAGAAAAATGCCTATAATTTCTAATAGGTACAAGATAGACACACGTGCGGCATCTTGTTTTGTACCTAATCGATTCCTCTACAACGGAAAAAAATTGACATGTGTCAATTTTGACAGTTGGTATTTCAAAAATATCAATGTTTCAGCGCCTACTTAAAAACATCATATTTCAATTTTTTAAATAGAATGACCAATATTTTATCTTATAGGGTGATTCGCAAGACAATTTTCTACAAAAAAATATTATAAATCACTATATCTAGAGCCAGTAGTTTTTAAGTTATTTCGAAATTTATTTCCTCTCACATTTCAATAATTCCTCTTATATTCACACAGACACTATAGTAGGCTTCTGTCAATATTTATTGAATCGAATTGGGAAAAATTCGTCGGAATATTATTAAAATGAATAGTTATCCCCAGTTACAACTTACAAATAAAACTGAAGCAAGAAGACTGGAATAAAATAATTTTTAAATAAGTAATTAAATGCAGGAACTGAAAAAAGTTGTCAGAAAAAAAATTATAACAATTGTTCAAAATGATAACCATTAACATGTAAACACTGTGCAGCACGTGTTGCGTCACCCTCTTATGTTACTCGCCTAATTTTTTCTGAATTAAGATTCCACGAATGCAGCTCGCACCCTTTCTTCCAATTCTTCTCGGGTATTGTCGGCATTTGCATAAACTTTATACTTTATTTTTTATACGACCTCAAAGATATATGTGGATTTTCAATTGATACACATGTGATTGGTTTTTCTATTGAAAATACCTTCATGAGAGAAATGAGATTCGTTCGTCCAAATTATATCAATTTTAAGCAACAA
This sequence comes from Ontholestes murinus, assembly GCA_963969525.1. NCBI lineage: Eukaryota > Metazoa > Arthropoda > Insecta > Coleoptera > Staphylinidae > Ontholestes > Ontholestes murinus. The sequence continues at coordinate 29,221,214 of OZ018387.1, forward strand.
CAACTCACAAAAATCAATCATGTTCTCTGCATCTTGAGAAAATAATTTATATTTATAATTATGCAACCGATACATTTTCCAAATTCTTTGGAGTGGAGTTCCGCTTACTCTCAAATCCTCCTAGCAACATGATGCGCGTTGATTTGCTTGAAAATAAGTCAAAACATTTACTTGAATTTCTTCATTCTCGGTTATTAGCTTTGGTTAATTTTTTTCTGCGTTTTGTTTTCCAAATAGTAGAAAATTTGACTCCAGTCTTTGAAACTTTTTTCTATCCATCGGCGGTAAGTGTGGATAAGTTTCGTTGAAAATTTTGCAAGTTCTCTCAACAATTCTGTTGCACTGGCCATATGTGACAAATAAATTCATAATTTCTTTATTGGTATAGGTATTCATTTTATTATTACTCGAAAGAAGCGTACACAAATATTAATACGTTGGATTCAACAAATATTGACAGAAGCCTACTATAGTGATTGTGTAAATCGAACAGGAATCATTCAAATAAAAATTCTGAGAGGAAACTAATTTCGAAATAACTCAAAAACTACTGGCTCTAGATATAGTGATGTATAATACTTTTTTGTAGCAAAAGGTCTTGCGAATAACACTATGAGATAAAATATTGGTCATTCCATTTGAAAAAATTGAAATATGATGTTTTTAAGTAGGCGCTGAAATATTGATATTTTTGAAATACCAACTGTCAAAATTGACACATGCCAATTTTTTTCGTTTGTAGAGGAATCCATTAGGTACAATACAAGATGCCGCTCGTGTGTCTATCTTGTACCTACTAGAAGTTATAGGCATTTTTCTAAACGCCTATTTGAGGTCAATATTTGACAAATAAATTTTTAAATCAAAAACTGTAAAAGTTAAGTGGACATAAACCCATATGGAGAGGTAGGTAATCGAACAAGGAATTTAAAAATAAAATAATATACAGTATGTTCCATTTAAAATAACAAAGTTGGTAGCCATTTCCGGTACAACCGGAAGTGATAGAAAGTCAAAAATATTTTCCATGAGGAGATCGCAATCAACCGTACAACGTTGAATTTTTTCAGATTTTTCCTCTTGCAGGAACCCCGTAAACTTTTAATGGTCGTTATTCGTGGCCCACCCTGTATATAGTGCAATTTGAAAAAAAAGCTGATCGTCTTTTGTCAAAAACTGGATACAAGAAAAAATATCAGTTCAGTTCATATTAAAGTCCTTTAAAAACGATTTAAATTGATGTTTTATTTATTAAAATCGGATCAAAAATAAGCAAGATACAGCACCAAAGGTTTTCCGTCAGTCACCCTGTATAAAGATTAAATCAAAGAAAACACTTAACTTTTTTATACCACTTATATTTTTATTTCTCGTGACTAGTTTCAATTACAAAGTAATCATTATCAAACTGTTTGATAATGATTACCTTTCTTTATTTAATAATCGAAAATGTACCACGAAGTAAACGCCTCCAAAATTCAAGAAAGATTAAATCAAATCTGAAGCTAAGAAAAAGACCAGAGAGCAGACCATGTTGGCCTGCCAGGCGAAATAAAGCTCCTAATTAATAATAAGTGGTTGATTGTTTTACCACATTATAGCTTCTTCAGATGAAAAATTAAATAAAATTTTTGACAAAATACCTCGTCAATTAGTTCAATAAAGCTCTTATGATAAAAAACTATGATCCAAATGGTTCCTTTCCAACTTAGAAGAGTGGATTGCAAGGAGTTGTGGGAAAACGGAAACGGATAATTGGCTCAACCAGCATTTGACCGGACATAGATGCTTTCAGACTTACCTATCTAAGTACTGAGGGCGGAGAACGCGAGATTCGTATACTGTAGTGTAAGCACACTGTCCTCAGTGGGAGCCATAACATGGGGCTATGAGCTCATACCTTGTTGAATACGTAAACGTGGACAACCTGATATATTTAACTATTGAAAGCAAGACCAGTTGGGAGGAAGGAGAAAGAGGAAGTTCACAGATTGGCTTAATACAGAGTCGGATAGAACTTAACTGCTAAGATGGCACTACGGAATAAACTGTATAACATGTAAATAAAAGCGTAAATTAAGTTCTATTGTGTATAAAGTGCCAAACTGTAAACAAACTATATACTATATTATTAGTTGTATAAATGAAATAGGCAAAAAAATAAATAAATACAACCTTAAAGGAAGCACCGCTACTCTTAAACAATGCCTAAAAAGTACCACTAGGCTGTACTACCCGCGACATGGGTTTATGCTAGATAAGTCGAATAACTGCCGAGTTAGCCAGTAATAGGGGTAGCATTACTACAATTATGCATCTTTTACTAGAATAAATGGAAAATCTCATGAGATCGAAAACATTCCATCTTTTTGTTCACAAAAGAACAATAATTAAATATCTATCATTATATACGAAGTTTTTTCAGTATTTAATAAAAGACCTCGTATATAATGAACAAACATTTTATATAGTATATAATAAGCAAACGATATAATATGTTCGGCTATAATTTATTATATTAAATTATATTTTTTTAGATACGAGGTCTTTTCAATATATATTATATTTTATAATAAAACTCCCTTGTATAAATTAATAAACGAGTTTTTTTTTAAATTTAATTCGCAAATGACTTTAATGGAAGGGGTAAGCTAATACTATAATAAAGAATACTTTTTACCTATTTCCAGTTAAAAATAATTTCCCTAATTGAAACCGTAATTAAATAATTTGCCATTTTAATTCAACGAATTTTTATTTTACTAAATTGTAGACCAATTCAATTATATGTGTACGAAAACACTTCACAGCTTACTTATTGCAGTGGAACCTTGTGTTTACAATTAATATTTAAATTAAACTCAAATTAAATTTTCGCAGCATCATGTAACATAAATAGCATAATTATTAAATCGTCTGCGACTCGATCGATGCTGTATGTTATTATTTCGATACTCGGTTATTAAGGTATTAATTTGTTGATTTTATCGAAATCTGTTGCTTCAAAATTAACATACATAAACATTATTTAATTATCAGCACGGTTGCCATCGTTATTATGCTATAATCTGTATTTAAACAGAGACATTAATTATTCAACATTTATTAATACAGTAAAACGATTGATGAATAAATTATATTTAATTGCCTAAATATTAATATAAATTAAACACCATATTCACTATTTGTTTTGAGTTATGTGAAGTAATAATCACTAATAAAACACGATTTGATTTCCTTTCTTCACTAATTTATTTTTACACGTTATTATAATTAGAATATATGCGTAATTCTAATAAGAATTAAAAATATTTTAAAAAATTCAATTCTATTCATTTAAAAATTCTGCTAGCATATAGAACACACTCCTTTAATCATATGAAAACCGTTGCACATGAATAGCTGCAATCAAACAACTTCCACGCATCGACACGCTAACCCGACAAATACACCCTGAATTGCCTCGAAATTGCACCCTTATGTGTACAAACTCACGTATAAAAAACTTATAAATTATTAAAACAACTGCATTTGATTATAGATCAAAGATACGCGACTTTAAAACGTGTATATTTTTGAATAAACTGCATTAAAAATACTTTTCTGTAACGAATGATTTTTTTAAATTATTTTTGAGCTTATTTAGATTTATTTAATGCATTAACTATATATGTATTATAAATTAATTCATCCACTTTATTTGTGTTTTCTAGAGAACTCCACAAAAAAAAAACAAAAAAATATATGTATGATGTGGAAATGGAAACGTAAGCTTTTCATTAGCATTCCATTTCGCATCCTTGTCACGTAAAGCTCGACATAATCGAAAACAAGCAGTCAATTGCGGTCACGCAAACAACACGCACAAAAAGCGACTCTAGTGGACCAGTAAACTACACGCCTCTCATGTTTCCTTCTTTTATGTCTTTCCCCCCACTTAATCGGTAGATTACGATACAGTCGTTTATGTAGAAAAAATTCAGTAAGTGCCATGTACTTTTTTCAATTCTTTGTTGGAATGGGACAATGGACAAAGAAATAAAAGAAAAGGGATTTCTTCGTGGAGTGTTAGTGTAATTACTCTGGGGTTTCATTTTTATTCAGCAAACATAAACTGTAAAGGATTCCGTGACATTTACGAGCCAGCAGGAGACAGTTTTAAATGGTTGAATTCTGATAGCAGTTTAGGTTCATAAGTTTTAATACGTGTTGGTGATAAAAAATACTAATAAATTATACACTTTTGTTTTAGTAATAGATACTTGACAGTTAATTGTAAATAGTCGATAACTGGCAGTTGAAAAATAATAATTCATATATGACAGATAACAGATGTCAAAAGATATATTGTAAATACAAAATGCCAATTAATAGATGATTAATGTTATTAAATATTGACTGTAATGAAAAACATTTACAAATTATAATACCGACTATCAAGGTAAAATTGACACTTGTCAACAGTTTTCAACATTTGGCAGTTGACAATTAAAAAAATACAGTTCAGATAACCAAGAAATGTTGTCGATATTATCTTGACCGTCTAAATTTTTAATCAATATTTGACAGTTAATTTTTAATAAATAGAAGGTAACGGATCATAGATAGATGCTAGGTGACACATGACAGTTGTTATATGGCACATGATATTAAATACGGACTATAAGGGAAAATATATAACCACTAGACGGCAAATATCTGAGAGCTGACAGTTAAAATATTACAATTTATATATAATTGATCAATGATAGATGATAATAACATATCATATGTTGGACAAGAAATGATTTCCAACATTGAGTAAAGTAGAAATGTTTAAGCGCCAGACAACAAATAATTAAGAGATGTTAACAGCCGCCATATAAGATGCCATATGACAGTTGTTGGATGACAAGTGACAATTAATACTGACTACAGCAAAAAGATATAGACCAATGGTAGTAAGAATTTTTAAACAGTATTTGACAGTTCATATGACGACAAATGAAAAATGGCAGGATTTGGCAGTCGGCATTTAAAATTGATATTTGACAGTTGGCAGTTCGTATATCATTTATAGATGAAGATAATAGAATATTAATGATAAAATGATATATGGATGACAAATAGTATTAAATATTTACTATAGTAGATAGATGTAGATGCCACAGGCTATAGAAGTTAACAGTAGATATTTATATTTATTTGAAAGATTTAAAGACGATTATTGCCTTATAACTTGTACAAAAAAAATTATGACGTTATCATCTTCCTAACTACGGTTACCAAAACTACAAGGAAGGGCTGGTAAAGCTGGAGGAAAGGGTAGTTTGAGGAGGCAAGCCGGGAGTATGTCTTAGCAGATGACCTGAAAACCAAGGCTAATCACTGCACTGACACGTGGGGAGAGGTTCTGGAACCTGGGACGATTCTAGTCTAAGAAATCTGCAATTCTTGTAGTTCGAATTCAACATCTTTCATCGATATCATAATGATGTACAGAAATTTAGTTCCCAGGCTAAGAGGATGAAAAATTATAAAAGTCGAACCTTTCAGTTTGCATAAATGCATCTTCTTAATAACCGGGGAGAGAGCGTAGAAGCTTCTGAGAAACAAGTAGGTCACAGGCGTATTAATATAAGTAAACTTGAGGTACATCTGGCTACAATACTGATAGACCCTGACAACGCTATCCTGTAAGTAGCTATACTAACGCGAAGCGCAGGGGCATCTGTTTATTGGTGGACATTAAAAAACTTCATAAAAACGTCTTAGGCTTAGAGGTAGGCGGCCAAAAGAAATCTTTATGAAATGGCCATAATAGACGGCAAAAGAAATACTGGAAACTTGTGGCAAGTATTGAATGGGAACACGTGGAACACCTGTACAAAGTGATTACCAAAAGACACCTAGCCTGATGGTACCTGATGGAGTGTAGTGGTTAAAAAGCTATTCCTATTCGATGATACTATTTAGAATTTAAAGCGAAGAATAAAGTCTGCAGAAAGTATCTTAATATAATATTATAATTATAAGGATATTTCAAGATGATAATTTTTGTTTCAAAAGATCAGAAATTATATATATATATATATATATTTTATTTTACAATATATGACCATGAAAATCAGCAAATAATTGTAGATTAGGTTTATAATGATATTTGATTTTGAGTTGTTTAGAATATTTGTCGAAAAAGGTTAGGAACTTAATCTATTTAATAAAGATTTTGAAAACTAAAAATAAATTTGGCAAAAAAACACACGAAGCTATTGATAATATTAAATTTTAAAAGATTATTTTAGTACAATGTTGCAATAATCATCAGGATTTATATGTTCGAAAAGAAGAATATTTTAAAAGATATTTGATAGATTCTTTGGTTAAATAGATTTCGATCAAGAAAGTCTGAAATTAAATTCTAATAATATTGGATTCTAAAAATATTAGGTTTAGAAAATGAAAAAATTAATAATATAAGTTTTTGAAGGGCTGAAAGACCTCAGGTCTATAGCCTATAGTTTTTGAAGGAGTTATTAAATGTCATAGCCTAAAAAGATTATAAGGACCTCTTCAGAAAATCTATAAAAATACTAGATGTTAAAAGATTTCTTTGAGTGTCTGTATTAAATAAGTAAGGAATAATAACACAAAATATTTAACAATAAGACAAATTATTTTAGTATTATTGATTTTTGCGGCTTCTACTTCGTTATACATGTTAAGTATAAATAATGAAAACTCTGTAACTTTGTTTGTATAACAAAATTTTATATACAATTGTGTTATACAAACAAAGTTACAAAGTGTTTATTATTTAAATTATTTTAGATTTTAAAAGACATATTTTGGCTAAGAAGGCAGGAAGAAAGTCTGCATAAAAAATCTAGTATTTTATAAAATTTCAAAGAGAGAAAAAGAGAGAGAACATTTTTATGGTAGATAGTACTAGGTCAGTAATAAAATGTGAACTGAATTTTAATAATATTTAAATTTTGAGGACAGTTTTTTAGAATCTATGAAGCTAAGAAAGTTGGGGTTAAAATTTGCAAAAAAACTAATAAAATTACTTTTTGTAGCATTTATTAAGGACTTGCCTGAAAGAAAGCAACTGTTGTTAAATAACATCTGTGGTTAGCACTGGCATAACATCTGCAGATGAACTGATGTACATATCACAAGATAGGGATACACTTTCTATGGTGATCGCCAACGTCCGGGAGATAGGACAAGGCACATAAAAGGTGTAAAGCATTTATTTTTAAGTGTCTTAGACAACAAAGGACAATAAAATATTTATGTTTTATCAATATTTAATTAGTATATTTTTAATAATTATAAACCTCATATAGGTTTCTATTTATCATTTACCATTTAGCGTACTTTTGGTCTATCACAATAAATACTTCAATGTCTAATCGTACTTATAACCTACGCCAATAAATAATACATTAACCTCGGTCACGAATATGCTAAATCAAAGTATAAATTAGTGGCCAGGTTAACGCATAGTATATTGGAGTAGGTCGAGAATACGTTAGGCTAATATATTATTACGGGAAATAGGTGAAAAATATATGCTACCTAACTATATTGATATTTATATTTAGTTATTAAAAAATTAAACTTTTATATAATCATTTTATATACCTTTCGATTTTCTAAATAATTATGAATGATTTTCAATAGTTTTTTTTCTATTTACATTTCTCACGGCTGATTTTTATTAATGGATTCTTACCGCTACCACGATTTGTACACTTTTAAATATTGCAAATAAATAATTTTCTCTGGTTATTAAAACAGAATATTAAAAACTAAAAATCTAAAACGTTAGAAGATTATTTCAATAATTCAATAAGGCAAAATAGTATAATTATTTTTATATTATTAATTAAAATTGCTTATTATATATTATATTAAAATTTATAATAAAGATAAATAAAATATCATACGATAATAATAGGAAGAAATTTATAAAAACCGTTTAACGCAAATTGTTGTGATGGAAAGTTATTTAATAACATAATTAGATAGTTTACTTGAAATACACACCTTGAAATGTTAAAACATCGAGTGCTCAAGGTATGTCCGAAGTGACTAATTATTGTAATTTATACAGTCAGTTTTATCGAATTTCTTGAAACCAGTGCCGGCGTATTTAAATATCCAGACAATTGAGACTGTTTTTAGTGACAAGCTTGAATATATTTACATTTTTTTAAATTATTATGTGCTGTATTATATAATTTTTAAATGTAAAAACAATAAATAGGGTAATTAGAAGTTTAATACTCGTAGAAAAAAATCTTAATCATTATTGTTAGTCATGTAGTGGGCCAACAATTTAAGTTCAATATTTACTTAAGAGATGTTTGCCAGCGCGAAAATTTAACCAGTGCAAATGCTAGTGTTATTTGCGGATTCCCGACCTATGTAAACGTAATCGTGTAATTACATTTTCTTATCTTATTTATTTACACTACTACGTATATATTTAGTTTAGAAAGTTAATATTAGAACTAATTAATTGTATGATTAGAAAATAATATAATGGGAATTATTATAAGTTATAAGGGACAGAAATGTCTTATTATTTATCGAATAAAGTGATAAAAATATATTTTAATTAGACATGTAATATTATTATTCATTACATCTACGTTATTATTCTTTAACGTAATAATGAATTATTAGTAAATAAATAAAATTTGTGTCGAACTAATTTGCACCTTTGAACTTTAGATAAGATTATTATCAAAGGGGTTCACAATGAATACTGAGTAGTACTGCTAGTGATGTCATGGATTATGCATCTCACATCGACGAGGGCTTAATTAACGTAGCTCATATGAGAGTGTTTGTAATTACAATTGATGTGGGGTTCTGTGAAAAGGTGTGATCTTTAATATACATAGGTAATTAAAATTAACGTAACATTTATCATATACCTGTTCGCATGGTTTATTTTAACTGTTTATTTATACAGACTGCAAATATCGCCCACCATTATTTATTCATTTATTATTTGCAGGTTTAAATATCATTTATTTGCGAGTACTTTTTGTATATTAAGTTGCGTATAATAATTCTATAACTGATTTGTATATCAATACCTCTCAAATTAAAACATATGGTAGTTTAGATTTTTTGTTTGGATGTTGTTCCTCATCTTAAATGTTGAATATTTTTCTTTAGAAGAATTATGTACTTGTCAGTTAAATTCTTTACAAACTTATGAATTGTTATCACTGTGTTAAGTTGATGAGTTATGTAAGCTAACGTAAAATTGTTTCAAGAAAATATCAGGTTTATTAAGACGTATATATTGTTCAAAATGAAATAATCTTCCAATTTAACAAAGTTATCGTCCTGAGTAAAATATTTAGAAATTGATTAATTCCGAATTATATACTCCTAATGTAACTATAACATGAAAAATTATGATAAATGAATTTTAAACTGATTTCATTAAATTAAATTAGCAAAAGCAATTAAAAAATCTAGCATTCAAGTTTATAATCATTTAAACAATCTAAAGTACATTTTATCATTTATTAGTTTATTCAACAGAAATAATTTCATTCAAATTAGTGTTGCTTTGATAGTTGTACTATTTGTAACACGCAAATTAATTTGTATTATTCAATGTCTGTCGAAGTATTAGCTAGAGAAGTAGTTGTTTCAAATTAATTTGTTTTGTAGTCTTAGTAAGACTCATTGTTGTAGATTCACGAAATGTTTTCGTAATTTTAAATTTATTATTTACTTAGGCTCGCAAGTTCTTGATGTTGTGTGCTATAATCATTGCGCCGTCTGCAAAACGGATATTAATACATTTCCCATTTACTTGGACACCCGTTTCTAAGTTTCACAATGCAGCCTGACAAATTTTCTCCGACAAAGATTTAGTAGCAGGGGAGATAGAATGCATCCCTGGGATACACCGAGGCACATATCCTCTATATCCTCTTTTACTTCTCCATCTACTTTTAGTCTGGCGGTTTGGATCCAGTATAAACTCTTAATGCACCTTACGTCTTTTTGGTCCAAGTTCATTTTTTTAAGGATATCAAAGAATTAATTGTGCCGTACTCTATCAAATGCCTTTGTGTAGCCTAGAAAACGGATATATACTGGTTTGCTTTGGTCATGACAGTTCTGGACAAGCATCTGAATCGCAGTTAGTACTTCTATAATCTCTAGGCCATCTCTAAATTAAAACTGTGTCTCCCCTAAAACGGTTTCGCATTTCTTAAACAGTATTTGATGGAGCACTTTGAGAAAGATTTTTAAAAAATGGTTCATCAAACTGATGAGTCGACATTCACTACATATTGATTTTTCTAAGAGTGATCAATTAATTGACCAGGGCACCTAGGCCTCACTAGGCCCCTTATGCCCCTTCACTGCATATTTCGGCGTTTATTTTCTTTGATTTGGTATGAAGGTTGACATTAAGCAGTTATCAGAGTATACGCTAGTATCATATATATATATATATGCTGTCGTCATCGAGGAGCTTGTTTAAGTTGACCTGTATCTCGTCCGATCTGGCTGCTTTGTTGTCTTTCGAATTTTTAATGGTCTTTTTGATTTCTCCTTTTGTGACTCTGTGAGATTATTTCCAGATTCATTGCCATATGTTATTCTGATTTTAATTAATAATAATTCTACATAGTTTTTCCATGTGGTTTTCCTTGGTGATATCTCTCTTATAAGTCTCTTTTGATTGTTTAGTAGTAGATGCGGTGTTGATTTACGGTGTATTCTTGATGTTCCCTTTAACTTTTTGTGGTCATTAAAGTTGTCGTACATGACTTGTAGTATTTTTCTTTCGATTATCGTTTTAGCCAGTTGTTTTTGCTATTCTTACCTTGGATTTTTCTGTGGAGTTTGCAATATTTGTTACTATGCTGTGGTTTGTTTCTTAACGGGCGCCGTCGGTTTATTAGATTGAAGATATCGGTTGTCATCCATTATTCTTTTGATTATTTCCTCTTAAAGCCTTTTTTTCTGTTTTTATCATAACTCCTTTAATTTGTACCTTGGAAATGGAAATAAAATAAGAAAATAATTAGGGAGAAAAAAAAAACAGAAAACAAAAAATGCGAAATTAAGAGGAACATGAGAAAATAAGTAGAAATTGTGGTAGAAATGATTAATCAAAAAATTAAATTATTAGGAATAACAGAGACAAAAAGAAAAGGGCAAGGAATTGAGAAAATCCATAAAGGATACTACCTGATATGGACATGAGTAGAGACAAAAGAAAGAACAAATGATGGAGTATGACTGATTGTAACACCGGAAAGGATAAAAGATACAATAAAAAACACATGAATGAAATAATTATGACTACAGACATAAAACTAATAGAAGATGAATATGCAAAAAAAAAGAAACGAAAGATAGCTTCCATGAACAACTACAAGAAGAAATAGACGAAGAAACCGAATACATAATTATACTAGGAGATCTAAATGGCAGAGTAGGAAACGAAAAGAGAGAAAAGGAGAAATAATGGGAGTCGGTTTAGAAAGCATAAGAAACATCACTGGAGAAAGAATAATTTAACTGTGCAATGAAAACAATCGCACAAATACACACGAACCCAGGACATGAGAAATGAGAAGAAATTACTTTAGAAAAATAAGAGAGTCGCGAGGAAAGCGGAAATAGGAAGTGACCACAAACTGTTAAAAACGGATATGATATGGAAAAAAAGGAACAAACCCACAAAAGAAGAAACAAAATAAAAGAAAATAATAAAGCATACAGACTAAAAGATGAGCACATACAAGAAAAATTCCAGAAGAAAATACAGGACAAATACATGGAAGAAGAAAAACATGCAAATATAAAGAAGAAATGGGAAACATTTAAAAGAATAATCTTGGAAGCAGCAAATGAAAGTTGCGGAACAACAAAAGTAGGAAACAAAGATATAAAAAACAAATTGGTGGAATGAAAAAATTATAAAAGTGATAAAAGAAACATGGAAGAGATACATAAAAAGAGATGAAACAAAGACAATAGTAAAATAAGAAAAACAAAAAGCATGGAAAAAAATTGCAGAATAAATAAATGGAAACACAGAACCGGAAAGTATTCTATGAAACACTAAAACAATCAAGGAAAAAGAAAGGAAAAACATTAGAGATAAAGACGGAAAATTATTAATAAACCAAAAGAAAATAATGAAAAAATACTTTCAAGAGCTAACAAAAGAAGAGAAAAAAGAAGATAGAACTAAATATCAAAAAACAAAGGAAAAAAAGAAATAAAATATATTATATTATACTATATTATATTATATTTGTCTTTATCATACATGCTTTTATAAAATATTAACAAAAATTGGCACAAAAAAGTATACACATGTAAAAAATACAAATTTTGTCAGCATGCTGAAGGGCGGAATTCACTTGCATTAAATGTTTTTCCATTCAGACCCATGTCTCCTCTCCTCCGCTGTTCCAAACGGTCAAGCATTGGATACTTATTTTTTTAGCATTTAGATGCTTATTTTTCCCTTGATTCCGGGATGCGTTTTATAAAATTTATTTTATAAAGACAATATAGAAAAAATAAAGGAGGAGGAAATTATAGAAGCAATCAAAAACTAAAAAAAAGGAAAAAGAAGCCAGAATATGATGAAATAACGACAGAAATGATGAAAAAAATGAATTATGAAAATACAAAAAAAGAAAAACGGAAAAACACTGAATGAATGGAACAAAGGAATAATCCTACCAATACACATAAATGGCGGCATGAAAGGAAGTGACAATTACAGAGAGATAACATCAACGAGTACATCGAGTAAAATATTGATAAGGATACTAAAAAGATGAAAGAGAGCAAATATAGAACCATCATTGGAAGATAGTCAATGTCGTTTTAGAAGAGACAGAAGCACATAAGATGTAATATGCATACTAAAGCAACTAAGCGAAAAATTTTCAAGAAGAACAGATATATGCATATATGCTTTGAAGATCTCGAAAAAGCTTTTGACACGATAAAAAGGGAATAAATATGGAGAGAACTAGAAGAAAGAAGAATAGAAATGGAACTAATAAAAGTAATTAAAAACATGTACGAGGAGAATAAGAACGTAATAAGAACAAACAATCAGAAATCAAAAGAGTGTTCTACAAAAAGAGGTGTGTGTATTCAGCGCAATGCTATTTACAATAATACTAGACATCAATCAATCAAAGAAAAGTATAAAACCGATGAAGGTTGGATATTGCAAAATAGCTGAACTCATGCAGATGACATGGAAATAATTGCGCAGTGAGGAGAAGAGCTACAAGAAATATGAACAGAAAATAAACATGAAATTAAATTATGAAATACAAAGACAATGATAATATCAAAGGATAATTAAGAACAGAAAATAAAAGGAAAGGAAATCTAACCAGTAGAGAGCTATAAATACCTATGAAAATGAAAAAAATGGACAAAGAAATCCAAGGCAAAATAGGAAAAACAGCATTAAAAAGATCGTTCTTTAACAAGAAAAAAAAATAACAAAACCAACATAAATGGATAAAATAAGGAATGGAACATATAGAAGAGATCTACAGATCAGAACAAATAAGATGGTTTGGACATGTAACAAGAATTAGAGAAGTCAGACTCAAAAGAAAAATATACAAGACACGAGTAACAGGAAACCAAAAAAAGAAGTCCTAGAAAATAATAACAGCCAAATAAAGGAGCAAGCGTCCAGAAATGGTACTAAAAGTGACAGCAAAAGACAGAAAGAAATGGCGGAAATACTACATGACAAATTAGCTTTTGTAATGAGTAGTAAAAATGTAACGACTTACACCGAACGAATAAGTAAATCTTCCTATTTATTTTATATTACTTGTTATTTCTGATGTCATCATCCTTTAGTTTCCTGGGATCTATAATACGATTCATAGCTCTTTTAGGAATTGTATTTAGCAGGTTGTGATTTCTGGGTTTCGCCTCTTTTACTGACGAGTTGAAACGTTTTTTTTATTAGGATATAGTCAATTTGGTTTCGAACTATTCGCAGTGCATGCAGTAGGCAGAAAATTTTCATGTGTATAATCTTCTCTGCGGCAGGTCAAACCATAGGTTTTTCAGGTTTTTTCTTTGCTAAATTGAATGAGGCGGTCGCCTCTCTCATTTCTGGTTCCTAGTTCGTGTCGACCAACTATATTTTCTACTTTGTGATTTCCATCTTTTAAATTAAAATCAGCCATTATAATGTTGATTTCGTGTCTTTTAGTTAATAATAAAAATTATTTATTGCGTGTGAATGTTTACATGTGTGTTAGTAAATAATTGCGTAACAATTGAACTTAAAAACTAATTATGAGTGTATTTCACTTATACTATAGTATACATATACTAATAGATAAGTACGTAGGGATATTTTAAAAGGATACAAATTTATTTTTTCCTTTACATTGGCTAAGTATTTCAGGATAATCACTTGTTAATTTTAGGCGATATTGCGGTATGTATATATTTTTGTTTTGTCTTGTAGAATAAGTATGTACATTATTAATGTTAACATATTTGCTCCGGTTCTTATATGTATACAGACAGGGTTCAAATATAAGCAGACATGAAAGAGGCTAGATATTAAAATTTTTGAAGGAAGGTCTACACGAGTTTTGTGGTAGAATTTCAGCCATACATATAATTATGCGTTTTTGAGCTAAGAATACCGATTGCTAGGAACTAGAGTATACTCGAGAATGTGCGGTGTCAAAATAAAATATCTAAAGTTGACCAGACACATCTTAGAATCCTTATAAGGTATCTATTGTAATTCCTAGAAATTTAGTTGTTTCATTATATAGTATTTTAGCAGATTCAATGTTTAGGTTTATGTTTAGGTCTTGTCTACACTGTCTATTTTGAAATCGAATTTAAATAGTTTTGTTCAAACTTATAACTAGTCTATTATGTGTAAACCAATTTACCAACTTGTTCATAACTATGTTGCAGTTTATTTCAAGAAATTTGTTTGAAGAATGACTTATAATTGCCGATGTACCATCAGCATACATAAAAATATTATTTAGTATATATTTTGTGAGGTCATTTATAAAAATTATAAAAATAATCGGGCCAGGAATGGAACCTTGTGGGATGTCTAAATTGTTATATTAATCGGGTTGAAATAAATGTATGTTTGTTTGAAGTTATTTTCACGGTCGATTTGTTAAATGAAATTTAAACCATTCGTTTGCGACTCTTCTTACTCCATAATAACAGAGTTTTTCGAGCAGTAGATTATTGTGAATGCAATCAAAGACACGACTCAAGTCGATAAATAGTCCGACTGAATATTCTCCGCTTTCTAGGTGTATGATAAGGTTTTGTAAGAGGATCAAAAATCGTGTTGTGAAGGTGTCAAAATCTTAAGTTTATTTAAATATTTTTGTAGTCTTATTAAGATACACATTTCAATTATTTTATAAAATACTAATAATAATGCATCAGGGCTCTAGTTCTTAAGTTCTAGAGGGTCGTTTTTCTTGTAAACAGGTATAATGGTGGATAATTTTAATTAACCAAGTTCAAATGATTGACTTATTAAGTATTGTAAGGGTTTGACTAAATTATGACTAATCTAATCTAAAGTATGAGCGAACTTTGTTATAATATGTCAGGAATTTCATCGAAACCACTTTTTTGTTTTTTAATTTAATAATAATTTGTAAAATTTCGGTTTCCGTATATGTTTTGAAGAGTATAGATTGCGATGATTTTGATGTACACGTAGTCGCTTCGGTTGCAGTTTGAGGAAGTTTTTGAATTAAGTCGAGTGACTCTTTAGTAAAGTAATTCTTAAATAAGTTCCTAATAATAATAATAATAATAATAATAATAATAATAATATTCTTTATTGCCCAACAGTACAAACCAATTACAGGACAATATAACTATAATAAAATATAATACTAAGTATGCTAAATTACTAATTACACAAAAATAATAACAAAAAAGTTCATAAAAATAATAAAATAAAAATGTTATGGTATAATTGAAACAAATTACTAATTGTTGTAAAAAGAAAAAAGAAAAACTCAAATAAAAATTCAAAATTGTTAAATATAAATAATTACCAAATAATCTTATTTTCACTTAAGCTTAAGGGAATGAAAAATATCTTCCAGAAGATTATTCGCATGTTTACTCATTCTGATAATGGGGGAGTTTATAAGTGAATTGGACTTAGCAGTTGGTAAATGGAACGAATTTGTGTAGCGAGATGTTATTCTGGGGACAGCAATTTGTACCTTGCTAAGAAGATCTGGACAGTCAATAACATTGTGTATGAGTTTGTACATTATTGCAGCACTATTATAATCTCGGCGGCTGGAAAGTGCCACAAAATCATGACGCGTCAATAAAAAGTTATAATCAATATTTCTTTGCGGGTATATTCCTTCTATTTTAAATGACAAATATTTTAAAAACCTCCTCTGAATCCGTTCAACTGTTAATATTAGGTATACGTAGTGTGGCGACCAAATAACAGATGCATATTCAAGTTTGCTTCGAACAAAAGCAGAGTAGAGAGCTTTCATAACAGAAGTATCAGTAAAATGTTTGCAAATACGCATGATAAAACCAAGTGATTTAGATGCACTCAAGCACAGCCTATTTATATGGCAGACAAATGTAAGTTGACTGTCAAACCACACCCCAAGATCTCTCATCTCACTAAGCTTATATAACAAAATACCATCCACATTATAACAAAAATTAAAATAAGTACGTTTACGAGTATATGTAACCACAGAGCACTTCGTTATATTTAATTTTAACATATTTATCATACACCAATTAGTAATCATATCTAAATTATCCTGAAGTAAAAGTGCGTCACTCAAATTATTAATAGTGGCAAATATCTTCAAATCATCAGCATAAGCCAGAACATTACATGTTAAAGAATTAATTAAGTCATTAATGTATAATATGAATAACAGAGGTCCTAGGTTTGAGCCCTGAGGAACCCCGGAAGTAGAAATAAATTCAAATGACTTGTAACCATTGTACTGCACATAACTCCTACGATTACATAAATATGACGCAATTAGTAGTATAATAGAATTACATAACCCAAATGCTTCCAGTTTACTCAATAAAATTTTGTGATCAATTGTATCAAATGCACGGGAAAAATCCGTGTAAATGACGTCTAATTGACCACGACTGTCTAAGACTTCACTTATACGCTGTGTGATAACTGCCAAGTTCGTAACTGTTGATCGACCAGTCATAAAACCGTGCTGATGTTCAGAGATCATGCCCTTAACTTGACAGTAAACCTCACAATAGATGATATGTTCAAATACCTTAGCAAAGTTACAAAGTATAGAAACAGGACGATAATTATGTATGTTATTCCTATCACCTTTTTTGTGCACAGGGGTTATACGTGCGCGCTTCCAGATATTCGGAAATGAGTTGGTACGTACTGCTAAATTAAAAATAATTACTAACGGTTTTATAAATAAAAACTTACAATCTTTAATTAAAAAACTTGGCACTTGATCGTCACCACAACTAACATTGTTTTTTAATTTGTTGATGCTTTTGAGCACATCGTTTTCACTAATCACAACACTATTACTATTAAATGGAACAGTATTAATTGGCTCATCGCTTCTTTCTTCAACAGGTGGTGGTAGAGAGTCAGAAGAAAACAGTTTTGCAAATGCTGAAACAATATCTTCTGGTACATTATACACAGCATCATCATCTTGAAGTTGAGACGGAATCCTAGTATTACCAGACTTACTGCGCATGAAGTTCCAAATTTCCTTAGGTTCAGTAATGATTTTACGTTCCGTATCACTCACCCAGTTCTTATATGCATCAGAAATTTTTATCTTAATTATGGCGCGAAGTCTATTGAATTCAGAATGATAAAACGCAGAATTTGTTGCTCTCCATTTTCGGCGATACTGCTCCTTAACTTTAATACAGTTTTTAATATCACTGGTAAACCATGTCGGAAAAGTTGTATTTCTTGAAGTATATCTGGGCACAGAAGCATCAAATATATTATAAAGGACATTATAGAATTCTTGAACAGCTTTATTAACATCAGTAAAACACTCTAGAAAAGACCAATCAGCACAAGAAAGTTTATCATATAGAATGAGGTAGTTGGCTTTTCTGAAGTTATAGCGGCTGTTGCTATTACTAGGAAATGAAGTTTCCTTCCTGGGCGGCTCAACATCCATAAACACAGAGAGAGCAGGGTGATGCAAATCTTCAGTGATGAATGGCACCTTATCACGTTCCATAACAAATTTAGTGTCGATATTAGAGAGCACAAGGTCAAGAAGTTTACCATTTTCATTGTAAATCATGTTGTACTGTTGGAG
The DNA here is from genome assembly GCA_963969525.1 of Ontholestes murinus. Lineage (NCBI taxonomy): Eukaryota > Metazoa > Arthropoda > Insecta > Coleoptera > Staphylinidae > Ontholestes > Ontholestes murinus. The sequence goes on from OZ018387.1 coordinate 29,239,594, forward strand.
ACCCAAAGTGATGATGAAATTATTCAGTATGTTAACTTTAGGAATTAGAATAGATGATTGTGCGTGGTCATTGTATTGTGGTACGTTAAAATCGCCCAGTATTAAAACCTGTTTATCAACAAGAAATGCTTCTAAACATTCTAAGAAAATGGCTAGACACTCATTTGATATATCTGGCGGTATATAGAGAACAACCGTATAAAAAGTTAAACGACCAGTTTTGCATCTACAGGCAACTATATCAATTAAGGGAACAATGTTGCCTAAGTGTGTGGTATCAATAGTCTCAGTGACCATACTTTCATCAACAGCAAGCAATACCCCACCTCCGGTGGAGCGTCCAACAGCAGAAAAGTTTCTATCACAGCGCATAATCTTATAATTAGAAGTCATAAGTTCCTCATCTAAAATGGAATTATTTAGCCATGTCTCAGTAAGTGCTATTATTTCATAATTACTATTGTAACAAGCAGAGTGAAGAGTATGGGTCTTAGTTCGAAGTCCACGAGTATTTTGATAATATACATTCAATGTAGAGAGGGTACTGTCGGGCATCTTTAGTTTTCCGAATTCTTGATAATTGTGGGTATACCACGAATATGTTTAATTTTTAAATGTTGTTCTCCTTCTGCAGTTCTGCGTGTCAACTCGTTCTTTACAGATTTATAGTAGTCGGCTTGCATGCGTGTCTTATCAGTAGAGATGTTAATTCTGTTGAATTTGTCAATTTTCTTTAATTTATAACAATTATGAATGGCATTCATAACTGAAGAATGACTCAGAAGACGGATTTTAATTGGCCTGCTGCTCTTATCACGAGTGGGATCAAATTTCCCTAATCTAACAGGTTTTACATCAGATTTTTCCACATTCAATATAGGCAGAATTTCATTAATAATGTGAACGTCATGTTCAACAAGCTGCTGCTTAGAATCACATTTTGGCTCATTTAGACCGTAAATTATAATATTATTTTTACGTTTTTCACGCTCCATTATCTCTTGAATAATCAACTCAGAGTCTAACAGAGGTGGTACAGATGATTGTTGCTTTTGATTTGCAGAAATCTTTATTTGTTTAATGTCTTCTTGTAATGCAACAATCACAGCTTTAAGTCCCATAATATCATCACCTAAATCTATACATTGTTTGCAATGCCAAGAGAGACCTTTTTTAGAATTAATTTTTCGAACTTCCGATTTAGTGAGATCCACACATAAACATTTAAACTTCTTCTTGCATACGCAGCAATGTACAAACATATGCTCATCAGCAGATGTGTTACAGCAGTAACAAGTATCCATTTTTTAAAGTTAAAATATGGTATAAGAAAGTAAGGGAAAATAACAAAGGATACAATTCTTCACACACACCGCGCCCGTGGTAGTGACTCACAATATTACACAAACATAGACAGGGCGACGGTAAGGTATTAACAATATAAAACAAAGGATAAATGGATAAAATCTGCGCCAATAATAAAAATTAAAAAAATATTGTGTGATCGGGATTCGATCCGCCGACCCTCAGATCCACAGCAGCGTACGTTAACCTGTTGACTAACTAGCCGGTATGCAAATAATTTTTATAGGCCGATGTTTCAATATTAATTCAATTCTTCAGTTGAAATTATCCGTACACACGTGTGAAATATTTGTAGGTTAGTTTAATAAATTATTGAAAATAATTTTACCTACTTGATGTTCTGAAGAAAAAACATGTGTAGTACAAGCCTACTTCACACACTTATAAATTATTGTGTCGTTTGTATTATAAGTCGTTTTACTATCGGAAATTCGCTAAACTTAATGCACTGATCATACACCCGAACAGCTGTCATACACCACGATAGGACTCCTGAGTAGTAAGACTAGCATGTCTCAGTACAACAGGAGCCCTAAGCACCACCCCAACAGCAGTCCTAGAAGCCATCTTGAACATACCACCATTACACATCTTCATTCAAGGAGAAGCCAGGTCCGTATCATACAGACTGATGCAAGGACAGACGCCCATAATCCGATCACACGGAAAAACGCACCAATGGCTAGAAGACGAGTTGAAGGCTAACGCGATTACAGCAATGCCTAGCGATGCCATGGTGAAAAAATACAATTTCGAAAATAAATACAAGGTTCTAATCCCACAAAGAGAAGACTGGGTCGAAGGCCAACCTACCAAAGCAGGATCATGCTGGTTTACGGACGGCTCAAAAACCGACAAAGGGGTAGGAGCAGGTATATACGGCACAAAACCCGAGACAAAGATTTCTGTCAGCCTCACCAAGGACACCACGGTGTTCCAAGCAGAAGCGATAGCTCTGCACTACTGCACAAGAGAAACAGCAAGACAGGACACCAAAAGTAGGTCAATTGCTATATTCTCTGACAGCCAGGCGCTACTAAGAGCACTAAGCTCCACACAGGTCGAATCTAAGCTAGTGTGGGACTGTATACGCGCTCTTAACCAACTTGGCTGTCACAAAAAAGTAACAATCACATGGGTCCCAGGACACGGAGGACATCCGGGGAATGACATAGCAGACAAACTGGCCAAACAAGGCTCGTCAAAAGCAGTAATTGGCCCGAAACCCTCTTGCGGAATCTTCAAAACCGCAGTCAAACGATCCATAAAAAAATGGGTGGAGACACAGGCCCATACCTGGTGGACGAACTCACCAGGACAGAGACAGGCGAAACAGTTCTTTAAGAAACAATCGCCAACATTCACGACCGAACTCCTGAAGCAAGACAGGAAAATAATCAAAACAATAGTAGGCCTGATAACAGGATACTGTAAGCTCAACAAACATATGAGCAAAATAGGCCTGGTGGAAGAAGCACCATTCAGATTCTGCCTAGAGGAAGAAGAGGACTCGTTCCACATCCTATGCCACTGCGAGGGTCTAGCAAGAATTAGATATCAAAAGCTAGGCAATACAAACCCAAGCGCGGAGACTTATACCCAAGCCTCTCTGGCAGGGCTAATAGGACTAATCAAAGAGGCAAAGCTAGAGCTGGTCATCTGAGATAAACAGGGATCCACAATAGATCTGAAAAGGTCGCGGTGGAATAGGCGCTGCACAGAACGCGAAAAACGTGATCGAAATTCAAAATTTCAACTTCTTCGTACAAAGTTAAAATTGCACTAATTTAATCTTGAATAGTTGTTCTATTTGATAATATTAATAATATGCATCTTATTTACATAAGTTTTTCTATATATGCTTTCAAAGTTAGTAAAATTGAGACGTTGCAGCGTATAGAAATTAGGGTGTAATTAAAAAGACTGTACACAAGCAAATGCGGTTATTTATTAATGTCATTATAATATTGTTATAGATTGCTAAGTGTATTATTAAGTAACATTACTTATTATTGGATAAAGTTTACCTAGTCCTAGAAAGTTTATTGCTTGTAACCGGTAATCGGATTATAAAAATTTGCATTAAGTGAAGGATTGCGTTTAGTTCTACACAACCCTACACGGAAATGACTTCATTTATGCTTAAACTAGCTATTTGGCTTTGTAAATTCAAAGAAAATAGCTGCCAATATTTGCCTATTCAAAACATATAAAAGAAAATCCCGCTCGGTACCCGATCAGTTGAAACGCAACTTTGAGTCGAACCTGTATGCAGATTATTCTGGGCGCATTTTCGAAATTTGTTTGTGACTTTGTAATAGATTGTGTTTTTGTTGCAGTAGTTCTTTTGAAACTTTGTAACATAATGGCCGCGAAGAAAATATGACTATTGGTATTAGACGAAGTCTCTATGATAGATGATGATAATTCGACTGAAAGTAAGAAACGAGCAATTTACCCGTTACTTGACACCCGTATGTGTCAAGTATTGCCGAAGATGATAAATCAAGTAAAAATATTTTGTATTGGCTTGAACAAATGTTTTTTCCAAAATATATCCTAAATATTGGAAATCGTCGAATAAAATATCTAGTGTATTTATGAAAAAGCAAAATGTTTAGCGAGAAGAAGAAATTATTTTTCCTTAATCCGTTTACTGCGATCGACCATCAACTTCGGGTATTCGAGGTCGTCCTTAAAAGGGTTTTGCTCAAAGTTCTGCTGTTATAAACAGGCGTAAAACCCAGGAGCTCAGAAAAAGTATTTCAGTGGAAAAACTTGTGCAATCAAAGTACGAGAAAGTGGAGATATTAGTACTGCCGATTCCATAATTGAAAGTACTTTAACTACACCAAGTAGAGGCAAACAAATAATGAAAAAATGGAGGAGTCCCGAACAAGAACAAAATGCTATAACAACTGAAGAGGCTTTGTCATTTATTACCTCGGGTGGTTTTACGAATGAGCAATATATGCTTATTGGAGCAACAGCTTTAAAACATGGTTGCAAATTATATCCAAGTTTACACGCTATTCTACAAGCAAAGAGACATAATTTTGTATTTTGGACAAAAATCTCTACAATATAATTTGAGGACGTTTTGAAGGTTGTTTTTTTTTATTAACCCAGTACATACTACTAAACATGTCAAAGTCAATGCATTAAGGGGTTCTTCAAACAAATACTTCGAATTTGCAAACTAAACTTTATAATTTGTATAAAAAATATTCTTCGTACTTGTGCTAAGTGATATCAATTTTTCGCATTTAAAGCTTGTATTTTGTGGTAGTTTTGACAAATATGGGTTTTAAATGCATAATTTCAGATTCAGCATACCCAAAAACATAGGCTTACTCAACTTTTAATGTAAAATCTATTAAAAGTAACGAGTAAACAATTTCGATCGCGTTTTTCGCGTTCTGAACCACTGTGCGCTGGTGCCACCCATATAACATCTATCTATCTATCTACCTCTGTTGTTGATATCTGAGCTGCCCAATACTGTGTGGCGTGCATTAGCATCGCAGCCCAAAATGACATTTTTCCCATTCCTGCGGCACCAGTCCATGAGGTCCTTCACTGTCTCTGGTGGTGGGTTGTCCCCGTCCCCTGGAAAGTAGGCTGAGGCAAATATAATTTGCCTCTTGCCATCTCTCGTTGGTACGTCCAAAACCGCTGCCACTAGGTCCTGTGTGACGAACTGTGGAATGGGAGCATAATTAGTATCTTTCCTGAAAATCAGGGCGGCCCGCAGCCTGCTGCACGTAGTATTACATACCAGTTAGTACAATGGGTTCTGAAGTTCTTTAATCGCCCCTCCGTGAACCCAGGCCTCTTGAATTAGCCCTAGTTGGGCGTTCGCCCTAGCCAGCCTGCTGCTTAAGGCATTTGAAGCTGCCTTTGAGTGCTGCAGGTTGATTTGGAGGCACTCTACTATGCGTATGATGCTAATGTTGCAGATACATTTATTTCCTAAATAAACAAGTCTAATTCATTGGTGTGTTTTTTATAGCTCCACTCACACAAATAATGAATTATCGATGTTCCCCGTGCGTATTGAAAGATGGATTGGGTGAATTAAAATGGGATAGATACATGTGATGTCTACAGGTTAGATACTATCCAACCATGTACTCCGTGAACCTCGATTTGTCCCGAATGATAAAATACGATTTTAGCATTTCGAACTAGTTCAGGTTTAAGCCTTAACTCTATAACACTACTTGCTGCTACGCACATAGTATTTCAAAAAATGATCACCGCAGCAGCACTTTATTGTGAGTGTCGTAATAGGCGGGGAATAGAGGGGTCAGTTTAGAGGTGACTCGATTAAATACATGTGGATTGGATATCTATACCATATTTAAACTATTTAAAAATAAAAGTTTATAATAAACTACCTGAGAGAGTCAGATAGCGCACATAGTATTTCAAAAAATGATCACCGCAGCAGCACTTTATTGTGAGTGTCGTAATAGGCGGGGAATAGAGGGGTCAGTTTAGAGGTGACTCGATTAAATACATGTGGATTAGATATCTATACCATATTTAAACTATTTAAAAATAAAAGTTTATAATAAACTACCTGAGAGAGTCAGAGAAATCATAAACAAATAAGAAAGCGTTAACATTATATCTTGCAGAAAATGACTATTATTCGGTTGATGAATACCTTAACTCATAAATAACAACAAAATGCGAAGGTAACAATAAGTATATTTTTATGTTTTTAATTGTAGGTGTCTACTTTTGTCTAGATTTTTCAAGAGAAGTGTGATATATTATTTAATTTTTTTAATTTTTTTGTTTTGTATTTTATATAATATATTTTAATTTACACATGACTATATATTGTAAAATGTAATTGATAAGAAACACTTAATAAATAAAGATAACAACAACAACAATAAATATAATGTGGGTTTAAACCTTTGCTCTTTAAAGATTGATATACTTGTACCTGTGTCAACTAATAATTTAAGAAACTCTGTTTTCGAAAGTTTTGATTCAATTTAACCAAAGTTGCACGAAATCATATCGGTTTAATTTGTCACTTGGAACAATTGTTGTTTCCTAAGATTAGATTTCGTCGGTGACTTACGAAATCTGATTCACATTTTTTGACGACCAACATTGGGTATTGTATTGATTTTATTTATATATTCTTGTATTGTAGGACCTTTATTTTTGCAATTTTTACAAAACTTTATTTTGATGCCAGAATATACTAGTCGATTTAGCACTATTAAATTTAACATGCTAATTTAACCGCCAAGGTCATGGGGTATAATGCAGTTTTGCTGAACAGCGTTAATTTTTCTTTTTAAAATTATTTCGATTTGAATTGAATATTAGTGAATCGATTCGATTCCATAATGTTTTTTCTTTATAAATCATTGACGACCCGATACGAGTACGATCAGTCTATTAGAACGCACGCATTGCCCTCCCGAATATAATCAATTCCGTACAGTGAATATTACTAAAATAAATCACCCCGCACGTGTTCATCACAGTAGCTGTAGTAGATTCATCTCTGCAACATAAAACAACTATCCTTGGTAATTATTATCAATAATTTACTAGATTCCCGTAAAATTAAAGTTAAAATAAAAGACTGCTTTTCCTATGAATTTTCTCTACCTCAAGGCTCTCCTCTTTCCCCCACCCTATACAATATATACTGTTATGATCTATAAATCAATTTAATCAAAACGCACGTTCCTGCAATTTATCTAAAACAATCAGGAACTGCAAAGGTTGACTAGCAATATAGAGAACTGGCTAAATACCAGCTAATCCTTTTAAATCGCAACTACTAATCTTTCACCACAAATTAAAGCCTTCCTCTCCATCCATCCATCCATAATGAGCAGAAACTGCGCAAAACTCTGTCAAATATCTGGGCATCACTCTAGATAATAAGCATAAATTTGAAGAGCATGCAAAAAAAATTAAGCAAAAAGCTAAAATTAGAGCGAAGGCCTTTAAGTCCCTCGCTTATAAAGGAGAAGGAATAAATAGGAAAGTCTCAACTATAATATTTAAATCAATATGCAGGCCAATAATGGATTATGGATCAATCATATTTACCTTAGCATAAAAATCTGCTCTGAAACATCTACATATAGCCGAACGCGCTTCTCTGCGTATTATAACAAAAATCAGACATCCCTCAAACCTCCTCCATAATATAAACAAAGAAATATTGTATAATCTTACAAATATAACTCCCCTTTTGGAACGGCAAAGAACATTATTGAAACGATTCCGTAAGAAAACTAATAATTTAAAGTCAATAAAATCACTATGTATCCAACGAAACCCAAATATCACACCCAGAGTTAAAACACCCAATCAGATCCTCCTAGAACTTCTGACGCAACATTCCACCGACAGCGAAGAAAATAACACCTAAAATCACTCATGCCCGATTCTCTTCATAATATCGATTTTCACGTATCACCTATGCTGGGATTTAATAGTAGTAATAGTAGTGTTAGGCTATCGACCACGTGGTCCTTCCGCCATGTGTCATTTGTGTATTTGTGTGTGTGTAAATGAGCTTGTTACTTTAGAGGATCGCCCCCGTCACTCTAAAGCACCATTAATTGTATCCCAATGGTGAATGGTACCGGGTCACCCATCCGACTACTGACCCGAACCAACGTTGCTGCACGTCAGTTCGGGGCCGTAACCGATGCGCCACCACCGGCGTGTTGGGATTTAATATTAAGTTAGTTTTTAAGAAAAGTGTTTTTTAGTTGTTTTTTTATTGTTCTGCACATGTGCGCCACACGGTGCGGACACCAGTCTGCTTGGAGCATTTAAAAGTGTAACATTGTACCCGAGAAGAATAAAGTAAGAGTAAATTGGCCGTTAGTGTCTTATTTAATTTCATATTATCTAAGTTATATCAGTGGTGGCGAGGATTATGGCAAACATCGGCAAGTTTTTCGAATTTGATGTGGGTGTAAAAAACTGGACTACGTATATTACACGGTTAGAACAATATTTAATTGCAAACAAAGTCGAGGAAGGAAACAAAGGGCCAATTATTTTAACTGTAGTGGGTGACGAAACGTATGAATTGATGTGAATCTAAGTGATCCCGTGAAACCATGGGAAAAGAACAATTAGTGGACATTATTAAAAAGCATCTAGAATCGGCACCTTCAGAAATTGCTGAACGGTATAAATTCAGACTAATGAAACAACAGGAGGACGAAAGTATTGCAAATTATATTATTGCTCTGAAATGTTTAGCAAAAACTTGTAATTTTAAAACCACGCTTTAAGAGAATTTGAGAGACCAATTCGTATATGGATTAGTGAGCGACTTGATAAAGCAAAGGTTGTTTTCGGCTATTTTTGCTAATCTAGAATATACCCGGGCAGTGGCATTAGCGATAAACCTGGAACGAGCTGAAAAAGAAGTCCTGATGCTGGATACATCCAACACCGTCTTATACTACAGGCCTGGAAACTAAAATCGTGACGTCACAGCGGAGGGCCAACGTTCATCGCGTCGCACATGTGATCGCCGGCCGGCGAAGCGAGTTATTAAGATATATTCTCGTTAAATACAATAACATTTAGAATATACATTCATTATTTAATTAAATACAATATATATTTTAGTTAGAATTAATAAATATAATAAAGTATGACAATATAAAGGAACGTAAAGGGGTATTAAATTGAAAATAAGAATCAATGTACAAATAAACTTTATTTCTCACATATCATATACATTTGCTTTATTTCATACAAATTGTTTTATTTATTTTAGAAGAGAATTTTAAATATATAATGAACTAAACATAATTAAATGTACTTTGTTCAATTTGTGAGTGAATATGGTAAAAATAATGTAACATTCAGTACAGTTTTAAAAAATCAGTTTTGGTTTTATCATAATTATTTAATAATATTTGTAGCAGCTTTAACAATTAAATATAAAATATCATTATGATTGTGACATTTTATACAACTGAAATCAGTAAGCAAAAATCACATTTTATTATTTCTTGTATAGAGAGATCAATTACTACAACATTTTGTGAATAAGTATTTAAAAATAATTCTTCGCACTTCTCTGATGTTAAACAATCAACAGTTATATATGTAAGCATAACAGCATCTGAATTGGGAAATTGAAGTCCTCCTCTGTTAAGATTTTTAATTAAATTATAATTTTGTCGAAAACATCAGCATTTAACTCCTTATTTAATACTAAATACTGTTGGCAAATATTACATTTCAAATTCTTTATTGCAGATCTAGCACAATAACCTGCAATGTAATATATTTAAGATGTCTTTAAAACTATTCATATTATTAATGACAAGTGAATACTTTTTATTTATAAATGTAGATAACTTACATTGTCCTTTGTATAATGAAAGTTTTAATTCTGCATTAATTACAGCAAATGATTTCAAAATTGGCACAGATTAAGTGTTAAATAAAGCAAATGTAACAGCACAAGTTGTTTTAATAACAGTCCACTCAAAAGGTATAGGAATATCTTCCAAACACACTAATAATTGTTCAAATGTAGAATAGGTTCTTTGTTTTTCATATTCACATTTAGAACGCACACTTTCTTTAATGACACTATTTAAATTATTATTGTCGATTCGTTGTCTTCGTTCTTCAGCACTTTCTCTCATGGTTGGTGTTGAAGATATTAAATAGCTGGCACAATTTGGAAATATTGATAGTTTGGCACCATTTTCAAATCGAGGTATCTGTAGTGGCATACTGAATTTCTTCCCCGTAGCACTATCAAACCATTCAGTAAGTGTTTCAATTTCTTCGGTTTTCAAGTAGTGTTCACATACCTTAAAAAAACATCATTCATAATTAACAACATATTTTACAACTATTGTAATTAATTATGAACATTGTATTTATATAATAAATTGGCAAGTATACTTTAATTGTTTGCATAAAATTTGAGGTTATGTTTTTTCGTACACTAATTTAACGACTAATTAATACTAATTGATATTAATTCATATATATGTACTACAAGTTTAATGTAATATGATATATTATTACATTGATAGTTGAGTTTTAACTTACCTTTGAGTATTTAGTTGGCCGAAAATCGGCCCTATTGCTCTAATCCATGCATTGCGTTCATTTTCGTTTTTGGGAAACGAAAACACACTAACACGTTGCTCACCACTGTAGCTACCCCTACAGTTAGGAACACAACACTTTATCACCATTTTCGTACGGTTTTAAATCGAATTTTCCAAGGAATAAGGGAGCCAAGTATATGTATATTTTCTATGCAAGCACCACACAAATATACGATGTTTACGTTGTCTCCCGCTTGGCAGGCAGAAACGATGGCCCTCCTCTGTGACGTCACAGCCAGAGCGAGCGTTCAGTTTCCAGGCCTGTAGTATAAGACGGTGTTGGAAGAGCGCAGGTCCGTCTTCTAGAATGTGCGCGGCGTGCGAGAGTTGCGGACGCAGGAATCATGGAAAGGACGAATGTTATTTTAAAAATGCAAGGTATCACAACTGCGCTAAGCTAGGACATATCAAATCTATTTGTAAATTGAATTGAATTTTCCGATACGTTAAAAGTAAAGGTAAAAATTTAAAATATTAATTTAGAAATGGAAATTGATACCGGGTCAGGTATTTCAGTATTTTATTATAAATAAAAAATGGGTAGCCATGATTAAGGTGAAAGTAAAACAATTTCAGTTGTTTATAATAATAGCAATATTATAATTATTAGTTTTACAGAGATAAACCAAAATAAAACAACAGCATAAAGTAATTCTGTAATTATCAATATATCAATGGGAGAGACATTTTAATATTAAAAAAATATGGTCAAAGAGTCCACTATTATGTTATTATGACATATCTTCAAATATTTTCTAAAGAAAATGAATGTAACCATTTTCACTTAGTGATATGGACTGAGAATTATTAATCCAAACACATAATGGATTAAACCCAAATTTAATTTGTAATTTTCTCTGTGAAACTTCTCGTGGGTTCTCTTGAGTTCATCTATATTCACTGTGGCGATTAAAAATACCACAAATAGTGAATCGCGATTCATAGGTTCTTATATTTTTGTAAGAAACGTATTATCCTCTTGATAAATGTATTTATACCACATACAGAAGGTCATTTGATAATTACAAAATTATTATTCTTATGCTGGTTTTTCATTTTTGTTTGACTTTGTAAAATTAATAATTACAATATTGCTATTATTATAAACAACTGCAACTGTTTTACTTTCGTCTTTTTCATGGCTACCCATTTTTTATTTATAATAAAACTTCAAATGGCTATAACTCACTTATTTTTAATAAATAACTATGTCTTATGTCATATTGGATTAAAGAGAAAAATTTACCTTTTGAATGAGGTCATAGCCAACAATGGTTTCCATTTAAAAAAATGTAAGTTTGCGTCATATCTCGGAAAATAATGGCGATAATAATCTAATTATCTATAACTTTGTTCTTTATAGTTTTTTTCTATTTGTTATAATAACTGCGATATATTGATTTGAAAAAGATGACACTTTTTACTTTTTTCAAAATATCTAGTTACCCTTGACTTTTTTGAAAAGTTTGAAAGTGGAATTTTATTCGTCTCGTAAATCTACACTTCTTTCCCCATTTAACCGTTTCTCTATCTCTATTTTTTTCTTGAAAAATATTTTTTGCGGAAATATCCGTTTTGAGGTCCCCTGAGTCCATTGAACTAATTTCTGGAAAAAAAAATGTGTCTGTGTGTGTGTCTGTCTGTCTGTCTGTCCGTGGGTGCTGTATCTCAAAAACAACTAATCCGATTGAGATGAAACTTTAAATCTTTCTTTTTTAAAGCTTTTGGTAAACATTCATTAACCGGAAGTGGGTGTTTACTCGAGGCGTTTTTTGTTTTTTTCCGATATTTTTTTTAATATGAAAAATATTACAAAACTTTTTAAACAAAAGTTGAAGGAGATGAGTAGATAAACAAGTTTTATTTAAAAATATTTTTCATTAAAAAAAATTTTTTTCGAGAAAAAAAAATTGAAAATTTTGATATTTCTTGCCAATTACTAATAAACTATAGGAGTTACATGAAATTTATATTAACAGTAATTGTAGAGAATTTCTAACTGAACAAATTAATAAGAATAGCCTTTTTGCCTAAACCTCATAGTTTTCGAGAAAAATATAGGGAAAGTACTATGATGGCCACATCACCATTTTTGCATTTGTTTTCTTGTGACACCAATTTTATTTTTATTCTCGTACAATTGCTACTAATACTAATTATTAAGTATCGCACAATTGTCACAACATACAATGTTCCACGACGTCGATACTTTCGTTGCAATAATGGCGTGGAGAGAAGAGCACGAGATCCTTTAATCATCAATTGTTATTTTTCCTTTATAGTATATATAGGGGAAGTATTGTTTTTATATAGTTTATAGTTAAAAACTGGAACTGAAAAGCTTTTGGTGAACATTTATAGACCGGAAGTGGTTGTTTACTCGAGGCGTTTTTTTGTTTATTCGTGATATTTTTCTAAATATAAAAAATTTAAAAAACCGTTCAGACAAAAGTTAAAGGGAATATTAAATTGAATAAGTTTTATTTAAAAATATTTTTTATAAAATTCTTAACTTTCGAGAAAAAATATAAAAAAGAAAATTTTGATATTTTTTGCCAATTGCTAATAAACTATTGATGTTTCATAAAATGTATATAACAAATAATTGTAGAGAATTTGAAACTGAACAAATTATTAAGAATAACTTTTTTGCGTAAACCTCATAGTTTTTGAGTAAAATGTAGGGAAATTACTCACCATTTTTGCTATTGTGATTTTACTGATTTATTTACGAGGGTTGCTATTTGTCTATGTATTCATAATTGGCAACACTATTATTGCTAGGTAAAATCTGGCATTCCTATCGTAAAATTTGATATTTTTGACGTTATACGTATTCAGAACATTTTGACGTGCGAGCATTATTCTTTATGCTAAGTTGAAAATTTCATTTCAACCAATAGATGGAATTAACTACGGTACACTAAATTTACACGTAGACTTAAAGTTAAAGAGTGTTGTCCAAAATCGGTTGCTGTGCCAGAAATTATCGATGCTGTGCGAAAACTAATTGCAGAAGATCGTCATGTGACATACTACGAAATCGAGAGAGATGTAAGACCAGCATACATGAGATTTTGCATGAACATTTGGGTGTTCACAAGTTTTGTGCGCATCGGATTGGATTTGACAGATGCTCAAAAATTCCTGTGTATTCCTGTGTATGAGACAGAAAGAAAAGACCAATCGGCAGTTTGAGTGTTTCAATGTTAAGCAAAGCCAACAAATGTTGTTCGTTCTCTAAGCATTAAGAAGCAAATGGTTTTTCTCTCTCTTTCAAAAATCAAAAGGCTGTCAATTCAGCATAATATACAACCATTTGTTTGCCCGAAGTTTTCAGTAAATTGAAAGAAACCAATCCAAAACGAAGAATCATTTTGCATCACGACAATGCGAGCTCACACACATCATATGCAACAAATGAGTATTTATAAAAATAAAAGATCGAATTAATGGTCCATTAGCCTTACAGCCACAACTTGGGACCCAATTACTTTTTCCTTTTTCCAGAAATTAAAGATAAACTGCGTGGAAAACGATTTTAATTGCCCGAAGAAGCGGTTGAGGCTTCCAAAATGCATGTTTTAGAACTAACATCTTCTGTCTGGATATAGTGCTTAAAAGGAAAAGAATAAAAATATTTTTGATAAAATCTATTTGCTTGTTCTTTCTCGTAACTATCATATAAAATACAAAAATCAATTACAATTATGTTACAATTTAATGTTGATCGTACGAGATCCAGTCTTGCTCTAATTTTACAATTACTTGAATAATCATTTGCTTTTGGAAGAAAGTTGTGGCAAAAGCATTGAAGTGATTGTATTCGGAATAGAATTTGTTTGTGACTTAGTGAAATTATCATTCTTTGCTTAACAATTCTGGAATACATATAGTATTAGCATAAAAGATGTAATACAGTGGCAAAAAGCAATTATATTTAAAAAATGTTTATCGCCGGGACAAATATACATTGCACTGACAGGCACGATAACATATAGATAATTGATATATTTAATATGTACTTGACCATACCTCATTTCCAGAAGTTTGCCTAGGTGATAGTCCATTTCGCTTTTCTGAAAACATACATTACATCCCTACGTAGTGATAGAATCAATACAGTAGCCTTGTCTTCTATATTTTAACCATTTTCCGATGCTAATATCTCAAATTACGTGAAAAAATATTGTATTAAAATGAGGTTGTTATATTTTCATTCCATAAATAGGCACCTATATCATTGAATTACATTTTTGTGAAGTTCATTTTTAATATTATCGATTCTCTCGGAATTTTCTATAAATATATTCTTGATAATTTTAGAATTATAATGATTTTATCCAAAACTTTATGAAAAATTTGTTTAAACAAAAACTTGTTCAATTTACCCTTTCCTTTTTAACTTTTGTTTGAAAATTTGTAACATTTTTTATATTTAGAAAAATATCGAAAAAAAAACGCCTCGAGTAAACATCCACTTCCAATTTAAAATGTTTACCAAAAGCTTTTCAGTTCCAATTTTTAACGATAAAACCTTAAGTTAAAAGTTTCATCTCACCAGAAAATTAGAAAAAACTAGAATAGAATAAATATAATAAACAAGATAATAAAAAAGTATTGTTTGGAGGGTTAGATCTTCGTTTAATTACATTTTGTTTAGGGGAATGCTTTTGGGATTTGCGAAATTGCTTTGATTATTATTTATATTAGGGAGAATATTTGAATTGTCATTGGTTAAAATAGAAATTCTTGGGAAGTCTGACGTATTAGATGAGACATAAAATCTATTATTTGCTACAATATTATTGAAAGCCGCCCGATTATTTGATATTTGTTAAATGAGACAATCTTTACTCATTGATTTATGTGCGTCCGTTTTACAATTAATACAAAATGGATTTATTTGTGAACAATTTTCCTTTGTGTGGTAAAGCGCAGTTTTTACAAACTTCTGTACTAGAGATGCATTGTTTACACGTGTGGCCGTAGCGTAAACATTTGTAGCACTGGTT